>CAJNDV010032055.1:20849-31895 GCA_905221635.1 Symbiodinium sp. CCMP2456 | reverse complement strand
GGTTTAGGGTTTAGGGCTTAGGCTCTCCGAAACCGTGCCCAAGTGGCTGACAAACAAAGCTTTGCGGTTTAGGGCTTTGAGTTTGGGGCGTATTGGCACGGAGCGTCGAGAGACAAGCTATAGGACTTCGCTGAGTGTTGTAGAGGTCAACAACAGTTCTGTACAGGCTTTAGCGGTACTGGCCGGGGGTCACCAAGGAAAGGATAGTCAGTATTCAGGTGATAACACATATCCCCCTATGGTCCCTACATGGTAGCCTCAGAAAACAGGGCCCGCATGTAGAACACCCAGCAACAGTATCGTTATGATGAGGATCCCCAATAAGTCACCCAAGCTTACCCTAGCTTCCAAAATCCCCATAGTACACTTTGATCCGAGCCCTGATTTCGGCGCCTGAACCTTGCGGCACAGTATAAAGCCCTGAAACCTAAACCCCCATAATTGCACACAGTCATGTTCTATACCCCCTAAGCCCTAAACCCCACACCCCCTCAAAACAAGATATCAGGCGCCGACATGAGGGTCCCAGGATTTAAGGGTTCGGATTCAGGGTTTAGGACTTATATAGGGGTCTAGGGTTTAAGTCTCATGTGTTGAGGTTTAGGGGTTAGGGCTTCAGACCTAAAACAAATGTGTTGGGTTTAGAGTTTAGGGTTCAGGTTTTAGGCTTTTGGGTTTAGGGTTCGGGTTTCAGCGAATAGGGGTTAGTGCTTAGGATCTAAAATTTGGGATTTGGCGTCGGCAGAATCTCGGTTACAGCGCACTAAAACCTGTCAGGCAAGATAGGTGCCTTTCGTGGCTAGACTAGGGTTCAATTCATGGTTCCCGTAAGGGTTCTATAAAGGGATACCCAGACGCTTGCTATAGGGGCTTAATATAGGGACCTTCATAATCACAGGGTTTCTCGTGCATATCGTTATACTCTGATTATACTCAGGGAATACCAATCGCTACTCACCAAGTCACATTCCGACCCCTAGAGCACGCAAGGATCTACAAACGCGGAGCCAAGCCGAGGGAAAGGGAATCTGAACACTTCTGACAACACTCATGATGGGACCGGGTGTGGAAGCTGAGCTGCAAGCTAAGCCCCGAAACCCGAAATCCCACCGAAGTTGTGCAGAGCCACTGGTAATCCGGCAATGGAAAATCGAAGCTGCGAGACGGTCGAGGCGCCTGGAGACATCTTTTCATGCATGTTCATGCTGCTGACAACCGACACCAGAAGACAAATGACACAAAGAAACTCAAGCATGGTCACACAATAGCAAGCAGCAATGTTCAAGCAAATGCTTAGAATAAGCCAGACCACAGCAAGTGTCATCATCATCATCATGTTCATGGTCATGGTCATCATGAACAACATCATCGCCACAATCATCATCATCAACATAACCGTCATCATCACCATCATCAGGAAAGGATCTTGCTTTCTTGTGCCGGGCACCTTAAACCCTCAACCTTAATCCGATGCCGGGTCCGGGAGTCCGGATTGAAAGGACTAACGGTTTAGGGTTTAGAGTTTAGGGTTTAGGCGCTTTCGCCATCCGATAACCGCTTTGGCCATCCCATGACCGGAGCATCCATGGTTAAAACCGGCCCTGTCAGAGCCCCTGCGAACTCCCTTTCACTTCTTTCCCTGCACGTCCTAAACCTCAACCGCCCCCAAACTGAGCTCCTGTCCTCTGTATCGCTAGAACCATCTGCAAACCCTCACCCCAGGTGGCTGTGTGAAAGGTCACCTCTTGAAGCCCTGCAAACACGTCCAGGCGACATTGACGACGGACGCCGGTGGGGATGGCGTCACGCGCGGTGAAGCTTGACCCACACCCCTTGCAGGCTCAAGGCTCACACGCTGGACTCGTGTTGTTAGTACTGAAACTTACCGGCATTGCCATCGTGGCCCTTATGCCTCAGTTTTTACGTCCAGGACTGGAGGTCTTGCCATGGTTCTGATGCGTCTAAAAGACACTTCACTGTTGCAACTCTCGTGTTCAGAACGGCAGATCAAGCATGCCTGAACCCTACACCCATGTTGATAAGCCCTAAACCCCCAAGAACCTAAACCCCCAACCAAAAAGCTCTGAAACCCTCTATGCTGAAACACTAAGACCCCAACACCCAACCCCCGAAACCTGAAACCATGCCTGTAGACAAAGGAGATCTAACAAATTCCGAGTCTCCTCTGCTCCAGCTGCTGATTCCACATCCTCCTTAGGATTAGCGTTTTGGGATTTCTGCCTTACTATTCTTATTCCTACTACTACTACTACTACTACTACTACTACTACTACGACGACTACGACATCTAGAACAGTGCCTTTAGGGGGCCCTTTCGAACCCTAGCCGGAAACAACTGAACCTCCAGAGACCCAAAAAGCAGCAAGCATCCAAAAGGGACCCTGTGGCTGAGAAGAATCAGCTGGCATCGATGTGACTGTGGCGAGATTCAAAGGTTCTGCTCAACCCAAAATCCTGAACGCCAGAATCCCTAAACCCAAAGCCGTAAACCCTAAACCCTAGACCCTAAACCGTGAGCCCTAAACCCCAAGCTCCGCCGGAATCAAACATCTAAGCCCCAAGCCCCGGAACCGGGCGCCAGGATTCCAGTACTTGCCGACACCTCCAGAAACCACCTGTCTGAGCCAAGATGGTATGTGGACCTGCACCGCAAGGAGCATAGAGCCCAGGCTTCAGCGGATTGAGAAAGTTTTAGTGTTTAGGGTCTTGGAGGCTTTGTTGAAAATTCAGGTGCATGCAAGGCTTGAATCTCGGCACTTTCCGGTGTACTGGTCTGAACTTCGGAGTTTATGGTGTTTAGGATTTCAGGGAACAAGCCGACATCGACCGTTGTGTGTCTGCTGCCACCTGATGGCACTGTGCTGTCTGGCAAGGCATCTTTCTCAAACATCTGCTGGCGAATCTCATAACACGACCCAACTGATGCAATATGCAGTCTGATTCTGCCTACACCCTGAACCCTCTACAAAACGGTAAGAATCAACTGAACGAGAAATGGATGATGTATTGATGGTGGTAAAGTTGCTGCCGTTTGTCATTAATCATCGTATTGGCCCTGCACCATTAGATGACAACACAATCGCAGTAATGCTACCAAAATATGTGTTTAAGGAGTTCGCAAGTTAGGGTTACTGCTCGCCTCCTGTCGCATAGTCCTCCAGGACGGTAGTGCAATCAACACAGCATGCATGCATGCGTGCGCAACAAAATACGTAGATGAGTATGAAGCTGCACTGCTCAAAGTATGAAGGTGCACAGCATACCAGTAACTATTGCATGATGCGAAGAGGTGTCATACACTAGCCGTGTGTTCACACATCCGGATTCGCATGCGTGCGCAAGTTGCTACGAGAATATCATATTAAGAGGTTCGCACAGTGTTGTGCAAACCTGCTTGCCACATGTCCCTAATCACGGGCATCGCCAACCGGGTATTCGTCACTGTCATCTCCATGGGCACCAACATTGCACCCTAAACCCTAAACCCTAAACCCTAAACCCTAAACTTTAAACCCTAAACCCTAAACCAGCAAGTATCATCAACATGACAAGCATCATCATCAGCAGCAGCATCATCATCATCGCCTTGCTGTCGCCTTACTACCCACACTGGTTTACTTGTACCTGCTGTGACATGGCTGCCTCTGCTTGTAGTTTCCGTATGTTGCTATACTTTGGATCATTACATTGCTATGTTGCTGTTGCTGACCTTGCATAGGCAGAGGCACGCACCTCCGAGCCGCTTCTCTGAAGCATGTTGTGCAGCTTTTCCGCATAGCCTGATTGATGCTCTCACGGGTAATGTTTGGGGTTTAAGGTTTAGGGTTTACGGCTTAGGCTGTGTCTTTGGGTGTTGGTTCGCAGTATCGGCTGAATCGTGTCCTCGCTTTTGATGTACAGGTCGGGAGCTATAGATCAGGGTCAGATTCACTGTCCAACAGCTGCCAGATGTGCACTGGTGCGAGTACCTCTATCCGACTCTATCCCATGAGACAGGCCACATTGCTTCTAAATTGCAGCTACTCCAACCTCTGTGTCATTGTGCCTGAAACCGAGCCACCGTGATTGGACGTAGGCAGCGGATAAAATTCGCGACTGCAGCGCAGTTTGTCCTGTCTTTTGCTACACTATCAAAGTGAAAAATCATGGTACCCTAAGACCGAACCCCTAAATCCTAAACCCTTGAACCCTGCAGTCCAACCGCCGCTGCTGCGGCCGAGCTGCGCAAATCCGTTTCATCCATGAGCGTCAAGGAGAAGCCCTGCCTGCCTGTCAGATGGCTTGAAACATAATATGGGCTTGTTCAATCAGAACAGGGTTTTACAGGAACTTCTAGGGCTTTCGAATAAGGTTTCGAGGTGTGCCACAAGAGTAGTATGTTGCCAAGATGGGCCTGTGCCAAACCAGTAAAGTAAAAGTATGTAGGAACGGGCGACTACCACTACTACTAGTGCTGCTGCTTCTGCTGCTGCTGCTGCTACTACTACTGCTACTACTCCTACCTACTACTACGACTACTACCACCACCACCACCACTACCACTACCACTACTGCTACCGCTACCGCTACCACTACCACTACCACTAACACCACCACGACCACGCACTACTAATTCTACTACTACTACTACTACTACTACTACTACTACTACTACGACTACTACTACTACTACTACTACTACTACTACTACTACTACGACGACGGTACTGCTGCTACTGCTAACGCTTCGATTGTTAATACTGTTGCTACTAGTCCTACCTTTACCATGATTAGCACTGTTACTGCTATTATTTCTGTTATTTTCACTACTATACGATTGTTACGATTCACTACTATTAAAACTACTGTTACTGCTATTGAAACTACTATTCGTATTATTGTTAGTGTTCATACTACTAACACAACTCTAGGTAACCACGACTCCTGCGATCCATAACACGCGGGGGCCGAAACCTCACGCTGACCTTTGAACCCATGGACCCCTGTTTGCTGTCCGACCTTGACAGGTGGGGAGGTAACATGAAACTAAGTCCTAAAGCTAAACCCCTAATCTTGGAATCCCCTGACCGGAACCCTTACGGGAGCCCCTAGAAGACCCTTATAGGAACCCTTTATCTTATCGGAATCCCCTGATAGGAACCCTTACAGGAGCCCCTAGAAGACCCTTATAGGAACCCTTACCCTAAACCCTAAACCCTAAATTAAAACCCTAAACCCTAAACCCTAAACCGTAATCGGAATCCCCTGCTAGGAATCCTTATAGGAACCCTCTACCCTGGCCTCCTCGGCCCGTGCGCCCGATCCGGTGAATGTAGTTGAGGATGGCATTCTTGCCATCAGGCATGTCATAGTTGATAACCTCAAGGTTTAAGGTTTAGGGCTGAGCTTCAGGGTTTGGGGTTTCTGGTTGGCCTTGGGAAGAGCGGCAGAGCTCCGGAAATAAGCGCGGAAGACGAGCTCGTATGACAAAACTGCTCGATAGTAGCAACTCAGATACCGGTAGTAACGCTTGTACATTGAAGGGGATGACTGGCACTTGGGGTTCGAGGGTTTGGGGTTTAGGGTTTAGGGTTTAGGGTTTAGGGTTTAGGGTTTAGGTCTCAAAGCGTTCAAAGGCTTGGAGCTCTTGGCTTAGGGTTTTAAGGGGATTGGGTTTATGCCCGTATGGATTTGTGCTTCAGGGTTTACGGCTCCGGGCGTTGAAGACCTTCAGGGGTGCGGCTCCTGGGCAAGGAGCCAATAGGAACCCTGGACAAGTGAAACTTGTCTGAACCTTTGGACAAACAAATACCTGCCAGTTCTGCGTGAATGCCGCATTAAAACACGAAGACGTTTGCCTTCATGCTGGTATTGCCAGATCTGGGCATGCATGAAGTCGACATGGTACCGTTGCATCATTGCTTTTGAAATCTAGGGGGGTTCGCAGTCAAGTCCCGAATATCGCGATGATGATGACTACGATGGTGATGAGGTTGTTGATGATATTGCACGGCTGGTACCAGCTAGCTTAAAGATACTTGATGTCATGCCGCCTGTCGCCACATCTGATGTTTCCGTGAAGTAATGTTCGAGGCCTCGGGAACTCAACCTGCCTCTGAGGTCTCAGGCCTACAGCTCCCGTCGCACGGGACAGACGGCCGTATGGCGTTCTCCAGTGCGAGAGGTGCGCCCACAAACTCTCGTGAAGTGATCAGGACAGCGGCCTAAAGAACCGGCCATCGAATACTATACACTGCGGTCTAAGCTATAGTATACTCTACTGTAGTATAGTAGACAATATCATGTAAAAACACAGTATAGCGTATATCCTAAACCCTAAACCCTAAACCCTAAAGCGTAAACCGAACATGGTATATTAGGGTGTCTTAGGAACTGGTATGGAATAACGGGGTACTCCACAGCGGGTTTCGGGCTCATGCCCCTGGCAGTTTGCTTCTGGGCTTCTGGGCTTTAGGCTTTTTGGGGTTTTAATGGGGTTCAGGTTTAGGGTTTAGGGTCTCGAGTTTTGGGGTGTCGAGTTTTGGTGTTCTGGGTTTCGGGTTTAGGGTTTCGGGTTTTGGGGTTTTAGGATCTGGGGTTCTGGGCTTAGGGTTTAGGGCTTTGGGGTTTAGGGTTTAGGGTTTCGGGTTGGGGGTTTTGGTTTTGGGGTTCTGGGTTTAGGGTTTTGGGGTTTAGGGTTTCGGGTCTGGGATTTGGGGTTTTGGGGTTGTGGGCTTTCGGTTTAGGTTTTCTAAGTTCTAAAGGTATGCGTTAGTCACTACGAAAAAAGCTGACGCCATTGCCTCTGGGAGCTGACGACAAAGGAACAAATCCGTGGCGACAGGTGGACGACGACAGGACAACGACGCGACGACGACGCGACACCGACACGACGACGACACGGCGACGGAGCGACGACGACATGGTCGCGCGTCTGCCGCGCATCCGCCGATCAAGCGTCATCTGTCTGTCGCGCGCCCGCCGTCCAGCCGTCAGAAGGCCGAAATCAGCGTCGTCAAAACGTCTTTGCATCGTCGGCGTGTCGTCGCAATGTGGTCAAGTCGTTGTGTTTGTCGCCGCCGCCGTCGTGTCCATTTGGCGCAGTCGTCGCATCATCGTCGCATGCTCGTCGCGCCGTCGTCGCATCGTCGTTGCATTGTCGTGGCACCGTCGTCGCTTGGTTGTCGCATCGTCGTCGCGTCGTCGCTGTCGTCGCCACACCGTCGCCGGACCGTTGTCGCATCGTCGCCGTGCCGTCGTCGCAGCATCGTCGTGTTGTCACCTTCATGGCCGTCAAGAGCCCTCCTTTTATACTAGAAACCACAGCCCGCATGTCTTCAGAGCTTAGATAAGGTTCGGGGTTTTGGGGCTTAGGGTCTGGGGCTTGAAGAAGAGCTGAGTCCCGGACATATTCGCAGCATGGGCAGTCGAACCCGCGAGACAGCACATCGGTGCTGATCAACACACCTGAGGGTTTAGGGTCTAGGGTTTAGGGTTTAGGGAGGCATCGACAGCTTCTGCGTGGCTGCAGGGAGGTCAGTTTCCCAACATCCCGACATTCGAACCGCAAGCTTTGCTCCTGCCAAGCGAGGGGCGCGGCCGAGGGCAGCTTGAGTCCTGCTGAACCAGACTGCTCACACTGACAAAGCAGGTTCCCTACAAAAGGAGAAAGAAAATCATACATGCTCATCATGGGCGATGATTTAGGAATCACTGCTGAGGGTCAAGAACAGATGAATGGGCGGAGTGAACCCCTGCATGCTGCCACTAGCCATAGTATGCAACAGTATAGAATAGTGTAGAGTGGTGTGGCGTGGTGTAGTGCAGTGTAGTAGTGGAGCGGTGGAGTGTAGTGTGGAGTAGTGTAGTGTAGCGTAGCGTAGCGTAGTGTAGTGTAGTGTAGTGTAGCATAGTGTAGTTTAGTGTAGCATAGTGTAAGCTAGTGCAGTGTGTAGTATGTAGTCTATCGGACTATCGTATCGTATGGTATCGTATGGTATGGTATGGTTGGTATGGTATGGTATGGTCTGGGGGTTCAGGCACCAGTCGTGAGGCGGCGGTTTTGGATAGGCCGATGCTTTCAATCATGATTCCGACGTGGTTCCTGATGCTGATACCTGGCACCACCATCAACACCAACAACCTTAGCGGGAATTGTAGCTCAAATCCGTAACACCCCCAAGCACTTCCTTGTCCTATGCTCCACCCCTCAGCCCTGAACCCCAAAATCTTTACTGCCTTTACTGCAGAGATAGGTAGGTCCTTGAAGTTTCGAAAAGCGGTGTCGGAGCTAGATTCCCATCGCCTTCCATCATCCTCTCCTAAGATGAAACGACCAGCACGGCTCAGGGCTTTGGGCTTAGGGATTAGGCTGTAAGGGTTCACCAAAACCCACCCACTAAAGTCAGTGCTAGCGGCTGTGAAGTTCCCGATCAAGAAGGGTTGCAGTCTAAAGCTGGAGCGGTCAGGTTGAGCTTCATGACTCACGGTCTTCACCATGTGTCCGCCAGGGTCGAGGAGGGTATTTCCACTTGGCTCCGGGCTTTTGAGGTAGACCCCCTCCAGCTGCGGACACCTTTAAGCCATGTCCCTGTAGAACACCCTCAACCCCTAAACCCTAAACCCTAAACCCTAAACCCTAAACCCTAAAACCCTGAACCCCAGAAACCCTAAACCCTAAACCCTGAAGGAACGCTGACAGGAATCCGTAAAGGAACCCTCGTGCCGAGACGCGAACGAAGCCCAGGACCTCCCCTTCTTCGAGGATGCCGGCGGCGTTGATCACCTGGGTTTAGGGTTTAGGGTTTAGGGTTTTAGGGTGTAGGGTTTAGGGTTTGGGGTTTGGGGTTTCAGGTTTAAGGTTTAGGGTTTAGGTGTATTGTCTACGTTGCATGCAGCATAGTGCAGCTGTGGCTCAGTAAAATACAGTAGAGTTTAGTACAGCATGGATCAGTGTTGTGTAATATAGCGAAGTATAATATAGCATAGTATAGTATGGTATGGTATGGTATGGTATGGTATAGCTGAGTATAGTACAATGTAGTATCGTGTAGTACAGTTTGGTTTAGTGCAGTAGCTCACACGCATGTTTGACTATAGCATAATACAGCATGGTAAAGCAGGGCATAGCATAATATAGCATAGTATAACCTAGTATCGCACAGTATAGCACGGTATACCATAGTATAACACAGTATAGCAGAGTCGAGCACAGCATAGCATAATATAGCATGCATGGCATAGCCTAGCATAGTATAGCATAGTGGAGTATAGCATGGTATAACATAGTGTAGCATAGTCTGGCACAGCATAGCATAGTATAACATGTCTGGCATGGCATAGAACAGTCTAGCATCGTCGCGTATAGCATTGCAGAGCATAGTATAGCATGGCATAGCATAGATTAGACTATTACAGTAGAGTATAGCGTAGTATAGTATAGCATATCACAGCATCGTACCGTTGTATCTCAGGCTCACTCGGGGCTTCGACTGCAAGACTGCATGCAACTCATCCTGGAGACAAGCCACATCCACCAGGCGCTTGACGTTGCCAGCCGGATCCTCGCTTAGACAATTGGGGTTGTGGTTTAGGGTTCAGGGCAGCTTCGCCCGCGGTCTCAACAGGCACCTTCTTGTCCGTCATCATCTCACAAAGCGAGAAAGCACCACAGATTCCCTTTTTTCATGTATAGAATGCTTAAACCCTTAAAACCCCCAATCCGAAACCCGAAGCCCTAACCACAGCCTCCAAATTGAAACCCGAACCCTAACCCCAACGCTAATCCGACGCCCTATAGAACCCTGCTCGAACATTTCTGGAAGCCGTATGGTACCCTAGAAAACCCTTACGGCGTGCGTCGAAGAAGCGCCATGGGCATTCACGAAGATCAGGACCTTGCTCATCGCCTGTGGGTCGAGTGATGCGATTTAGCGCTTGGGGCTTCGGGCTTAGGATTTAGGATTAGGAAGTCGGCGAAGGTTTTGGGCTCTAGGGCGTCATGTGCTTCAGTTTTCCGTATCTGTGTAGATATAGGTACACAAGTACACAAGGTCTCAGGTACATGACTACATGAAAACGTAACTACATGAATACATGCGTACAGAAGCACTCAAGTACAAAAGTATATAAGCACATGCAGACAGACAGACTGACATGTACACATACACACGCACATGTATACCTATCTGTATACCTACCTACCTCCCTACCTACAGACAGGCAGACAGAGAGCAGTCAGGCAGGCAGGCAGGCGGACAGACATACTACCATGCATGTATGTATGTATGTATGTATGTATGCATGCATGTATGTATGTATATATGTATGTGTGCAAATATGTTTTTGTATATGTATATATACACGTGCCTGATGTTGTACATACATGTGTACATGCATGCTTAGATACCGTTAATGTGTCCGTGCGTTCATCCGTCTGCCTGTCCCTGTGTGCATGCACACAGACATGTACGTTTGCATGTATGTAAATATGCATGTTTGCATGAATGTATGTATATATGTTAATGTACGCATGCATGCATGTATATGTGTATGTACGTACATTACATATATACGTATGTCTCCAAGCATGTATGCATGTATGTACTCATGCTGTGCTATGTTATGCCGGCTGGCTAGAAGATCAAGCGCAGCATGACCAAAATTGGGTCAGAGTGTCAGATCAGCACGACGTTTCAAACAAGAAAGAGAACGAGATAGGTTCGTTGTACAGCAGTGATCCCAAAAGGTCAGAGCCTATTCCTTCTTTGGACGAGTACTTGTGCCAATAAACGACTACCGGTCTAATACTACTAGCGCTACAGCTACAAACACGAATACGACGACGACGACTACCAGTACTACCACCACCACCACCACCAGCACCACCACCACCACTACCACTACCACTACCGCTACGAGTATTAGTACTCGTACTAGTACTTCTACTAGTACACGTACGAGTACTGCTACTACTAGTGCTACTGCTACTACTGCCACTGCTACTACTACTACTACTACTACTACTACTACTATTACAACTACAAC
>CAJNDV010032055.1:4245-20787 GCA_905221635.1 Symbiodinium sp. CCMP2456 | reverse complement strand
CTACTGCTACTGCGACTGCTAGTGCTACTGCTACTGCTACCGCCACTACTACTGCTACTAGTCCCAGCTACTACTACGACCACTGCTACTACGACGACGGCGACGACTGTGCTGCTACTTCTCCTTCTTCCTCTTTCGCTTCTGCTGCCGTTAATGCTGCTGGCGTTGCTGGTGCTGCGACTGCTGCTCCAACATTGGATCCATCTAACATGCCGATGTGGAAAGCGTATGTTTGAACGAGATCCCCAAACCGCTGACATGTTGTCGGCGAACCAGCACTACTTGGGGAACGAGAACAGGGGCGCAGTGCTATTTGCCGACCATTCCGGTACAACGCAACAAAATTCGCACCTGCACGGCTGAAAATGAAGTTAATGTTGTGACATGTTAGGTAATGCTATGCTATGGCTGCTATGCCATGTCATGATACGTCTTGCTATGTTATGTTCGATCAAGGTGTGTTGTCTGCGTTAAGAGAGAGAGAGAGAGAGAGAGAGAGATATATATATATATATATGATATGCTATGCTGAATTAAACTACGTCATGTCGCGTTTTTTACGTTGTGGTACAGTACGCCGTCTGATGTGCCAGGGGATGTCATCCGATAAGATACGGCGTTGCGTAATGCGCTGCTGGGTGATGAGATGTTCAGTACAATCTGTCATTGGTCTACTATGCCCTGCTATGTGATGTTGTACTGTGGTGTGATGTGTGATGCTAATGCCATGCTGTTTGTGTTGGGTATGTTACGCAATGGCTTCTTATCTTCGGGCATGTATGCATGCATGCACTTAAATCTTGCATGCACGTATGTATCATGTACGTATGTATGTCTGTCTGTCTGTCTCAATGTACGTAGGTAAGACAATACATGTGCATGTTTGTACCCTTGTACCTAACCATTCGTGCATGTATGTGTCTATTTATGTGCATCTAGATGTGACGCTGGATGAAGTGTCACACAAGAGCATGTCAACGGAGGCGATTTTTATCGAGATGTCTCCGCATGTCTGTTCATACAAATAGACCTACACCTGAAAAAATGCAATGTATGCATATGCATGTGAACTTTTTCTGCCAGTTTTGGGACAATGCATGTTTTGCATGTTTGCAGCTTGCTTCAAACATAGATGTTGCATGTGCAGGCATGCTTACATCCAGGACACTAGAGACTTGCATACCTTTGCTTGACGAGAGAAACATGTGTGTTCCTACGAACGAGTACATACACGAACATGTCAAACTAAACGAGAAAGAGAGACAGAGAGAGACCTTTCTGTATCGATGGATAGATGAGTGGACAGAAGGGTTGGGCAACAAACTAGCTGCACACGTAGATACATGATGCACTTGTACGTGTATGCATGCAGACCTCTAGTTACCCAGGACACTTGGATCTAGACTTGCACTGGACATTCTGTTGAGTTCTACCTCGGAACTACGATCTCGCGAATCTGCAGGACTCTCGGGGGCCCCGAACTTCGAGACTGCATGGATATGTGTATGCGTGTGTGTGTGTGTATGTATACATGCATAGTCGCGTTGTATTGCATTGCGCCATGTCCGAGCACGGTACATCATACCGCAATACATCGAAATGCAGTACACTGTATATTACACTATACAATAGCTTACATTAGATTACAGTAGCTTAACAACCGGTTACACTGGGTTACACTAGGCTACATTAGACTACAGTAGAAGTATATGTTAGGGTACGCTAGGTTACATGAGAACACATTCGATTATATTACAGTACGGCAAAGTACATTAAATAACATTCAAAAACGTTAGAGTGCCTTACACAACGTTAGATTACATGTTTCGCACCTTAGATTACACCACGGTACATTAGATTCCCGTTTCTTGCGTTGCATTACATACCATCGTATTCATTTTTACTGCATGATACTATACGACAGCCCAATACATGATAATACATTATACTACGTTGCAGTACACCATGCCACATCATGTGGCATCAGTCTACGTTATTTTGCAGGATATATCATAGTATGTTGCGGCTTTGGCTAAATAGCCCTATATTATATTGCAATATATCGCTTCATATTGCGACATATGTGCAGTGCCGCGACTCGCATGATGCTACGTCACAAAACATCTCACTATATTTCACTGCACTACGCCAGCTTGCACTACACTACACTACACTATACGACACTACACGACACTACACTCGAGTGCATTACAACACCATACACTTTACCGGATGATAAACTAACCTGCATTGCATAATGCTGAAACATGCTATATTGTGCCATCCATGTTATCTACCATACATGTGCTACACCGCAAACCATGTGCGTGTGCTGCTAATGCAATTAAGGTATAATATAACTACCAATACCTTTTTGGGGGTTCCTTACTATTATAAGTATAGTATTATGGGCCCCAAAACCCTACTCTAATTATTAAGGCCTCTACATCATCGAACCCTCATAGTAACCGTTATAGAACCCATTAAGAGGATCCCTTTAAAAGGGCCAAAAGAACCCTAAACCCTAAACCCTAAACTCCTTGTCACACTGCGTCGAAGCGCTGCCGGCCTTCGCTTCGTCAGTCGTCGCATCTTCAGTGACGAACTTCACCGCTTTCACCTGGTTACCGGGTTTAGGGTTTAGGGTTTAGGGGTTTAGGGGTTTAGGGTTTAGTGGTTTGGGGTTTAAGGTTTGGTCCGGTCAGGACTGAGGAATAAGAGATTAGGGTCGAGGGCTTTGGGATTCTTCGACTCAGGTGGCGAAGCTGACGCCGTGACGAGAAATGACGAGTTAAGGGGTTTAGGGTTTGGGGTTTAGGGTGGGGTCCAGGGCAGTTTAGGGGTTCAGCGGTGCATCAGGCCCTACACGGCCGAACCACATTCACAAGCATCAAGGAGGACAACAGTCAAAGCACGACCACCAGAGTAATCAGTTAGTTAAACCTTAGTAACCATGAGACTGGGAAGACCACGCGCATCCGAATCAGTACACAGACAGGTTCACAGATGTCTGGATCACAGTGCTCATCACAGCAATGAGTAGCCATTCTTTTGCCTGTGGGTGCTTTTCTGGTGCGGGGAGCTGTTCATTTAGCTGCTGGTGCAGGGGCACATTTGTTTTTGCTGCGGGTGCGGTCGCCTCCTTTTTCGGTGCAGGTGCGGGGCGCGCTTCTTGTTGTTGCTGTGGGTGCAGGATGTTTGTTTGCTTGGGGTTTCGCGATGCGGCCGCAAAAAGGCATCCTATGCACCCTAAAAAAACGCAAAAAAAGTGCCCCGCACCCGCAGCCAGTAACAACACGCGCCCCCGGCACCCGCAGCAAAAAAGCACCCACAAAAACATATAAAAGAAACACGAGTCCGCAAGAGAACTCAGACGACATGTCAATTCTGATAATTCTCATTATTCTCGTCACACCAAAGTACCATGAAAGGCTACAGAGCTACTGCAGGTACCATGTCCAGCGTAGTTCAAACATTCACCATGTCCGGGCATGACTATGCTCGCCAGTATCGCAAATATCACCATGTGTAGATCCCATATTCTTGACGGCATGCACACTGACCAGTATCACCTCTAACTCACGACATGAGCAGTTGCATAAAGAACATCTGTGGCATCTTGTTCAGCTCCAGACCCTCATTCCAGTCAACACAACGGTTTAGGGTTTAGGGTTTAGGGTTTAGGGTTTAGGGTTTACCATAAAGATCACAAGGTTCAAGACACTCGGAAGCAGTTCTGGCTACGGGAAAGGGGGAGGAATCGGATGAGAACAAAGAAAAAGATTATCAAAAGCATTGGCAACCGGAACAACAGTGAGTGATAATAAGACACATATTCACATCAGTTCGTATAGTCCTGAGGCCCACACCGCTGGGCATGCGGCAACAAATCTCATAATAACAAGAAACCATCTCAGGTGCTCTTTGTTGAGCACGGGCAGCATGGGCTTGCATGAGGCGTGCAGGCCGTTGGCTGTGAAAGACGACGCTGGAAAGGTCACTCACGAGCAGACGCTCCAAACCTCCAACCATAACCCCAAAGCCTCGTGTGCGAAACCAAACCCTGAACCTCAAACCCAAGACCAAACGCAAATACCTGACACAATCAGCTGCAAACACTAAACCACAAGCCTGCTAAACCCCTGGAGAACCCGGTTTCTCTAGAGCCCTACCCTTGCAGAACCTGTCCAGAACCCTCACGAAACTCTTATCAACCCTACAGAACCCTACAATTCCCTAAACCCTAAACCCTAAACCGCAAACCCTAAACCCGAAACCCTAAACCCTAATAAGATCCCATCGAAAGAGCTCCGCACCCGAGACTCCTAGACCCTTATGGTAACCGCTACAATAACCCTCAGAGAAACATGTGTAGCAACCCTCCTACGAGCCCTTACAAACTTTTCATAAAACCTCCCAAAATTCTATAAAACTTACAAAATTTCATAAAACCTCACAAAAGTCTAAAACCCTTTTAAAGCCCTGTAGGCCCAGAACAAGAACCCTATTGAAGAACACGAACCCCCAACTCGACCCGTTCATGATCGCGGACGAAGCCACCAAGGCTTGATCTCGCGTTTCCGCAAGCTCCCAGCCCTGGAAGCGGGTCAAAGCTGAAGGGTTTGGGGATTATCGGGCTCGGGCTCGGGGTTTAGGGGAATATTAGGGCTCGGGGTTTAGGGATGCGGGCTCAGGGTTTAGTGCTTAGGGCTCAAGGTTTAGGGTTTAGGGCTTAGGGTTTGGGGATTATAGGGCTCGGGGTTTAGGGTTTTGGGCTTAGGGTTTAGGGATTCAGGCTCGGGGTCTTGGGTCTAGGATTTTGGGTTAGGGGGATTTTGGTTCGGCTTGAGGGCTTGGGCTTCAGGATTTGCGGTCAGTGCTTCAGTGCTGAGGTTTGAGGCTGTCGGGTGTAGGCTTTCGGTCTTTGCAGCGTGAGCTTCAAAGCTCCGGGCCTCAAAGTAGTGATTAGTACTGCTGCTGTTAGCTGTTTTGCTATCATTATCATTGCTATTATTGTGGGTATAGAACTACAGTATTTCATGACACAGTTCTTGGTGAGCGCTGAAAACCGACATCGGCTGAGGCGGTTGAGGGTCTAGGGTGTAGTGTAGGGTTCCATCATGTCCGAAGAAGGCCCATGGCCTGTTCCGGTTTCGGGATGAGGGTTTTTTTTTTTAAGGGCCTTTTCTGTCACTTGCGCTTCAGAGCCCGTGTTGGGCAGGCAGTGTATCCCATACCGCGTTTGCCCTCAGTAGTCGCCCCTCCTGTCCAAGTCCCGCTCACCCTCATCTGCGTTGCCATGTCTGCTTTCCAAACCCCGGTCCACTCCCTGCATCTCTGCACCCTGGTTGCCACATCCATGGTCTACGCCATCAGCATGTACCTGCCCAGATTGGTCTTCCTCAACGTCCAGCGCGTCAATCTGCGTTGTCGTAGGTCCAGCTGTCCCTGCCTCCAATGGTCCACCAGTCTCCTGGTTCTGCTGCGCCTCACGTTCGAGCTGAAAGAGGACCGCCCACTCCGGCCCAAACACATTCTCCACACCGAGGTTGCTGATCTGACCCCGTTGCCAGGCCTGGTAGACCCGCCCAAACAGGTCCGGATCTGTCCACTTCAGCCGCCGTGTGCCCTGGGTCCCTGGTCTCGACGTCGGCCTCCATGCTCGGTTGTCCGCTGCCGCAACTCCGCGCCGTGCCCTCCACATCCCCCAAGACCATGTGGCGGCGCAAGGAGGCCCGCCACTCTTCAAGTTCTTCCTCCGAGGGGCTGTTGTGGTTTTCCATCAGCCGATTCTCCTGGTCATCCGCCACAACCGCAACCAAGGCCGCATAGAGCTGGGTGCCGCGGTCGCCTTGAAGAAAGAGGCTCTGGGAGATGCGTTGCTTTAGCGCATGGAGCAGCGGGAGGTTGCGAGGCCCCCCTTCGTCCGCCATCCTCACGAGGTCCTGCAGCAAACTCTCCCATGTCCCTGTGGTCTTTGCAGTCATCCCAGTCTGCATGTAGATGCTTTCTTCCTCTTCCTCCGGCACAACCTCTACCATCTCCGAGCCAGCATCGTGGTCCATTCGGGCTCGAGCATCTTGCACCTGTATGAAGATGTGCGCCACCTCTATGAACAGCATTCCCCACAGTCGTAAAAGAGCCCGGTTCATCATCTGGAGGTTCCGGTCCGATAGCTCCTGAAGCTGCTGTCTCGCCCGAGTCTGCGCCGCCTTAGTGAGGGCACGGGACGGCTCGGGGTTGTCTCTCGAGGGTCGCAGCCCGAAGAGGACCAGCCAGACATTGGTCGCCTGCACCAGGTCCATGGGCTCCTCCAGGTTCGCCGCATCGTAGGTCGGGTGCGGCAAGGTCCAGTTGAGCGTCGCATTGTGTCCTGTATCCGTGCTCGCCGTGGCACCACCGTGGTATGACCCTCCTGTTCTAGGTGTCAGGTACCGAGTTTCATAAGTCACCCTTGGTCTCGTGGAGCAGGTGGGCCTTCCAGTGGCGGGCCCTCCTCTCGGTGGGGTCCGTTCCCGCCGCCGTGGGTTGTCTCGTCTGTTGCGTCTGCGTCTCCTCCTGCTGGTAGTCCCGGTGGTAGTCCTCGTGTTCCTGTGCATCAGGGACGTAGCATCTGGTAGGTCTCCTTCGTCCTCCACCTCCGCTGGCAGAGAGGGACCACTCGGCACGCTCCCGGCCGAACGTGGCTGTCTGTGGGGACTCCGGCTTCGGGGTCTGGCTGAGTTTTGCCGGTTCGACCATTGTCGCCACTGCTCTCGATTCTGAGTTGGCACGTTTGGTTGTCCTCGGAGATTCACAACCTCATCCGTCTCCGCTCCAGCCCCTGCCTCTCTCATGTCCACAAACTCCTCCCAGATCTCCGCCTCGATCCATTCCAGCACTGGCGGCACAGCCGGAAGGCATCTGGGGTCAAGGTCCACATCCACCGGTAGGTCCAGGTCCGCGGCATAGTTGGGGAAGGCCTCGAGGTACGTTTGGCGGCCCCTTCTCTGAAAGAGCATGTACATCACGCTGCTTTGTTGCCGCAAGGTCCAGCCTTCCCTTCGCAGGCGCCCAAGTTGGTCCCGGAGCATGAGCATAATCGGCGGGAGGTCCATGGCCGCCACCCTTGTGGCATCCATTGAAGTAGCGAGCATCAGTAGTCCTGGGAGCATAATGAGGCCGTGCTCCTCAGTTTCTTGTTCATGAGGCACCGGTGGTTGCTGACTCCTTTGGGCCTCTCCCGAGTCCTCGCTTTCGCAAGGTCGACCATCCGGGCCAGCATGAATCGCCTCGTCCTCCAAGGGGTCCTCCAACCACTCCGGTCGTTCACTCTCCTCCACATGTATCTCTGCCATGGCTGTTCGTGCATCTTCTAGTCGCGGTGGTCGGGCAGCATCTCTCGGAGCATTTCGCCACCAGGTAGTGAGCGTTTTGGCCGCCGTGGGTCCATGATTTGCGCAGATGGTGGCCTCTCCGCCGCCAATAGTCTGTCAGCGAGATGCCCGCGTCAGCCAGCAAGCCAGGTGCCGGTAAAAAAAACGCAATGCCTGTTGGCTGCTCCTGCTGCGTTGCAACAGGGGTGGTATCGTCACTATCCTCACTAGCCTCCTGCAGGCATGCGGTGAGCGTCAGCTGGGCTCGACCTTCAGCGATAGGCAACCTCATGGTCCTGGTAGTTCGTGGTGCATCTGCAGACCCAGAGCTCAGTTCAACCTGAAGGAAGTGTCGCTTGCTCCCTCGCGTCTCTGGTGCGGCTACCCCCGTAGCTTCTTCCGCCGGCGACGTATCCGGAGTGTTGGTAGGCGGGGGCCGGCTGAAGTGCATAATAGGAGGCATGCTGCTTCGACATGGTCTGCCTGCAGCGCGCCTGGAGCCCGGGTGCATAGGAAGGAAACGCTCCGCTTCAGCCCACAGCCCTTCCACAATTGACGGCACCACCTCAGCGGTGTCCGGGCAATCCGCGTGTGCACAGGCGAGTAAGGCCAACATCTCTGCTGTGCGTCCTCGCGAGTGGCCCAACCAGTAGCCATCTTTGTCGTTGTTGCAATGCCATTCAAGCCTGGCAAGTAGAGCTTGTGCAAGGGCCGCTCGCTTACTCTTCTGCACCTTTTCAAGTTCTTCCCTGAGTGCGGCCAAGTAGGCAAACCAGGCTGCTTCCATATGCGCAGTCGCCGTCTGCATAAGGAAAGTGGTGTCTTCATCTGCCCCTTGGAGCTCAGCCTGGAAGGTCCAGGCAACACCGTCATACCCCGGCGGGACTTCACTCTTGTAGGCATCTGCAGCGAGGGCAAGGTGGCAAGGGACACACACTCGAAGTGGGTGGGAGGCCACTGGCCCCACGGGCGCGCCCGCGGAGAAATCATTCCTGGACAAAGCTTCGTCCAAGGGCCTGTGAGGAAGCAGCGTCTCGTGTTCCACTGGTAGTCGACGTAGCCGGGAAACAAGTAAGTGAGGTCCACGAGGGGGTTCTGGTCCCGCCGATCTCGCTGAAGAAGTGCTGGTTCGCTGTCAGGTGCAACGCAGGGGGCATCAGAATCTCGCGGTGTCAGGGTTCGCAATTGAGGAAGTTCATGGGAGGGCAAAGTCCGTCGCTGACCAGGGGCCAGAGGCGCCGAGGTCGCCGTCAAGGCATTGCAGGACTCAGACTGATTCAGGCTTGTGGCGTAAGCGCCAAACTTTGCTTTGCGTAGATATGGAGGGCCGTCGGTCCCTAAGAGAGAGACGGCAAGGATATGGAAGACGAGCGGCACGGAGGGCCACCACATCGCGCTGGGGAACACCAGGGCTTTGAACCAAAGCATGGCTGCCCAGTACTCAGGCTTTCGGCCTTCATCCACTAGGTGCCGCAGCTGAACCCTACAGCAGACCACATCCACGTAGAAAAGAAGGGACCCTGCATGTCTCCAAAACCCTGTTGATCCTAGATGACATGTAGTGCATGACGAGGTCGAAGTTAGGCATCACGTATACTGAGTTGGCGGTGGCTCGCCCACGGGAGGTCTCTCTGTGCAATCCAAGCCGTCATGAGCTGCCGCCAAACCCCCCTGTCGTATGTTCGCTCTCTCCAGGGTCCCCCCGCCGCATTGTCCATGTCCCGCTCCATATTCATGAGCTTGGGGTAAATGTGCCCCGGGTGTTTGATCCCTGTGTGTGGGTGTTGTTGCTGCTCCAGCCACCAGACACGTGTCCGGTACTCGTCCACCACGGTGGCCGCATTCAACCCTTCATGCATGTTGAGTCTCGTACGGTGTCCCGCATATGTTCACCATCGTTCCAGCCATAAAGTGGACCACCTCTTTCGGGAGTATTGGTGTACCACAGCCCTAGCGCCCTGTACGATCTCTCACGATACTGAAGCCATGTTTCGTGAGGTGCTTTGGCCACTCTCATGATCCAGATGCACATTTGCAGTTGCAGACCATTGATAAGTCCCAGGCTGGCATGGTCCATCGGCAGAGCCGCCAGGGGCCAGAGGACCGTTCCTCCCAGCACACGCTCCATGAGTTGGACCCTGCCCCGGAGGGGTGTCTTGGCTCGGAGCAGGTGTCTGAGTCCACCCCAAAATTTTGCTCTGGCTTTGGCAAGGAGCGGGGCGATCATCTCCGATGGAGTAGACCCAACCCTGAAGGTAAGACCCAGGATATGCAATTCCTCCGCGGCGTAGAGTAGCTCTCCCTGAACCCTGATCGTCCGCTTGCCCGAATGGAATGGTGAGCAGTACAGTTGGCATTTCTTAGCATTGATCTTTAGGCCAAACTCCTGTAGAACGACCCCCCATTGCGCCACTCGTTTCTCAATCTCGGACACACCCTGACCCCATTGCAGTCCGTCGTCCATGTACAAGAGGTTGTCGAGCTGGAGCCCTGGGAAGGTGCGTGGCTGTTTTGGCCAATCAAATCTTTGGGAGGCTTCGTGAAGGCATGTCTCTGCCAGGAAACTGAAAAAGGAAGGTGATTCGATGGCTCCTTGTTTTATTCCGTCATGCATTTGTATGACGGTAGTGTCCCAGGCAGTCTGTAAGACTGCATCTGTATGCCGTAGTAGGTTGTACCAGCAAAGGTATTCAGGACACATTCCCATACGTTGCAATAATCGGTCTGCCAGAGTCCTTCGATCCACCCGGTCGAAGGCCTTAGCCAAGTCGACCTTTAGCCAGCAGGCTCCCCTTTTCCATTCTTTTTCTAACTGCATGAGGCGAGTCACCACAAAAAGGAAATCACAGACCTGCTTGCCTTTCCCACTGCACTGTTCCGGCCCTTGCAGACGGATCTTGGGCTCCGAGCGTGCCAGCAACATCCGTGTAAACACCTTTGCCGCGGCGCTGCCCATCGAAAGCGGGCGGAGGTCTCCTGGAGTGGAGGGAAAGGAAGTCTTGGGGATGACAACCATGACCGCCCGATTCCAGTCGGGGGGAATCTCTCCCGTGCAGAGAATCGTATTGTAGAAGTGCAACAAATGACCCTTGCCCCCTTCTGTCGCACAGATCCCTTGAAGTAGTTCATGGCTCGTCAAGTCAGCTCCTACCGCTTTCCCTTTGTGTCCAGCCGCCATAGCTGCTTGAAGTTCCTCCTCCGAGAAAGCTTGAACATCCCCGGTCCATGCAGGTAGTTCCGGCAGTTGCCGGCCCGTCTGGTAGATGTCCGCAAGGTGCTCGTGTATGCTCGCATGTGCCCGACCCTCGCCCTGACACTCCGCGAAATGAGTATCCCACCCGGTGTTCTTGGTTGACCGAAGTTTCCTGACCTCCTCCCAGTCTCCCTCCATAGCCTCCTTGATTCGCTTGGTCTCCCTTTTCTTATGCACCTCTTTCCATGCCGCGGGTGTCATACTACACCTTGCTCTCCTTGCCGCTTCTCTAACATCCTGCGGATCCTTATACCCCTTGCCTGGCTTCGGCTTGGTACACTGCGCCGCCAGCTGTACCAAGGTGTCTTGGTCAATACGGTGTATGATCTCAGGTCCTCCCGTCCACACCCTGGGCCTAGTGTTATACACCCTGCGACGTCTACCGCTGCTGATCTGTATCTGGCACTGAAGCAGGTCATGATCTGTCCCCAAAGCCCTGGATGTGTCCACACAGATCTCCAATGTAGGTGCCACACAACCCTTGAAGCTGATACAATCGATTTGGCGACCTTCACGACCCACCTGCCTTGGTCTACTCGTCGGTGTGTTGAAGTCCTGTGGCCTCGGAGCTGCAAGCTGGAAGCCGTGCCTCTCTATGGTCTCCAGGAAACCCACAGTTTTCCCATCCCTGTCATAGGGTTGAGGAGTTCCATCCGCTGCTGTTTCCCACTTGATGGGAGCATTGATGTCACAAGAGAAAATGGTGGGTAGGGCGGTAGGCTTCAGCTGTTCCATATGTTGCTCCACTGAGGCGCGGTGCACTGCTTGCGTGCAGCAAGGGTCAAAGTGTGCCGTGCCTACCCAAGCTTCCGCGCCGAGGGCAAAGTGTCTGATTCTGAACCAGCAGCCCCTGTCGGTTGAGATGCGTCTGACGATTTTCCAACTGGTCTCCTTAAAGAGAATCCCCGCACCGCGCCACCGCCCATCGGGGCGGAAGCTCAGCATGGTCCAGCCTCCTGCACAGTCCGTGTGCCACCCGACATCATGTCTAGGCACTTCTTGCAAAAGGTGAATTGTGGCATCGGATTCCGACCTGCCAAGATCTCTCAGAGCCTGTGGGACCGCCGCTTCATCCACTCCCCCTATGTTCCATCCGCGGACTGGGAAGGTCCACAGCTGAGCCTGAGACGGAGGAAGATGCAGCTCTATCTGTTCAGCGTCTGACAGCGTCGATGGTCCTCAAGCAGCTTCCAGATGTCCTTAGTTTGCTTCCTGGTTTCTCGGGCCAACCCTTCGATGTCAATCCAGACCTGGTTTCCCTCCACTTCCTCCCGAAACAATTCCGTGGTCGATACTCCTGGTTCCACTGGCCTGGTAGCCGAAGCGATCGTAGTCGCGCCCATCCAGCAGGTGCCCGTGCTGTACTCTATGTCCAGCAGCGATGAGTAGTCCTGCCCCAACTGGGCCACCGCCCTTTTGATCCAACCAGCGTGGCTTGCAATGGACCGTTCCGACCTCGTCTTGGAGTAAGTGGCGAACATCCTCTTACCGTTGGGCACCTGCACTGTGTTCTCTGCCAAGCCCATGATCACCCTGTGCATGCGGCGCCGAACCATGTAGTCTGCTTCGCCGGCTCGAGGTTTGAAGATCGCTAGTGCTGCGCTCCTCCTCGGTCCCGTGCAAAAGGGTTCCGCATCTAGGCTCTCACGAAGTTGGAGCTGGTCGAGGGCTTCTCCTAGCTGTTGCAGGATGATTTGGCGTCTGGTGTCTCTGGCCCACCCCCCGAACACTAGGGTGAAGCGCCTGTCTTGTTCGGCTCCTTTCGGGGGGCCGCCTCCGCGTAGAAGCTGTGTCATCTGTTCCTGCAGCCTGTCGACTTTGTCCTCAACAGCTGCAGCTCTGCGCTCTGCCCCGTCGGCCTTGTACTCAACTTGCGCTATGCGTTCGTTTGTCTTCTGTTCGAAGAGGGACATCATACCATCAAGGTTCTCTTTCTGCGCCTTCAGAATCCGGGTGCTGTGCGCTTCCAGGAGCCTCTCCATCTGTCCCAGGTCCAATGCCGCAACGGTGGGATCTTGTCGTAGCGCCTCTGCCCCTGTTCTGTTCGCAGCCTATTAGCCGAGATGCCATCCTCCACGGCCTGCGGTGCTTCCAAGTCATCATCGTCAGGGACCTTGCTTTCGCGAGCCAACCCCAAGCCGAGCTCCGTGCCCCCTGCTCCACGGCCAAGTTGCACCACCTGCCCCTTGCGGTCCTTAGTCGTCCTGCCCTGCAGCTGCACACCGCTCCAACGGCTCAGAGGAGAACTATGTCGGCGTCCCGAATCGCACCCCGGAGCCCCTTCGGTGGCCTGTGCTCCCGCCGAGCTTCACGCGGTAGTCCCGGCGAAATCCACTCTCGGCCCCGTGAATCAGGCCCCGCACGTTCGCCAAGGCACTGCAACACGGCAACACACACACACACACACACCCACACACACTTCTACGGGGGGCGGAGCGGACACACGACCCCCCAAACCCTTGAGTCTTGAGCTTGAGCCAGGGCTTTTGGGTTTAGGGTTTAGGGTTTAGGGTTTAGAGTGCATTGCAGCACAAAGTTTTACATACGCGCGAACCAGTGCCATCACCCACTGTTCAAAGCAGGCCCTTTGTCGCTCAGCCAAAAGGATCAGGCTACCCAGTAAGTATGCTGATAAGTACCCTTACGCAGGGGCATAGCAAAAGGGCAGAAAATGGGGCATGGGCTTTAAGTCTAATAAACTGAACGACGGGGTTCCCAACACCTTCAATGTTCTTTCCTAAGCCTGAAATGCTTATCCTGTGTGCCAGGAGGCCCACTATTTACGGGTTATCTCCTGGTTATTTTTTCGGCCATCCTAGACAGCACCCATGTACTATTTCAGACTTATTTCACATTTATTTTCCGGGAAATCCCGGAAAAATAATCCTTATTAGGGCTTATTTGTTTGGGGAGGGGGGTTTGAGGGGGGCGGAGTTGACATCTGTGATTAAGGTTTTCCAACCCGTGTAGGTAGTGGCAGACTATCCCGGGTGACCAGGACTTCATAAATCGTCTAGGGTACTTTTTTGAGAGGGGGGTTTCTTATGACAAGGATCCGATTATTTCGGAGGGGGTGTGCTCAAAATCAGGATCCGGATATTTAGGGTTCCATCTAAACCCTAAACCCTAAACCCTTTGAAGCTCCCAGACTGTTCTACTGATTCTTGTGTTCGAAACGTATCGGATGCTCCGAGCCTCATGTGACGCGTCGTCAGTCTTCACCCTGCACCAGAAATACTGTGACACGTCCTGCACAGGCTACGGTTGATGGACAAGATCCTGCATGACCTTATACACCTAAACTATGGGATTTGTGGTGCTATACTATATTTGGGTCATGCAGAATTTTGTCCATCAACGCTATGAAGGCTGGGACAAAGTTCAAGCACGGATGGGCCGTCCTAAAATAATGGGTCAAGCTTTCTTCAATCAGGGATCAACCTGTCACTCACCCTAAACCCTAAACCCTAAACCCTAAACCCTAAACCCTGTTACTCGCCCACATTCACCTAACCACAAACCGTAGAGCCGCAGAAGCCAAAGCCCCAGAAGACTGGCCCGGAATCCAAACTCCGGGAATATGTTTGCAGGGTCTGGGGTCCTCGCCGTCATCATCCTTTAAGGGTTTCTATAACGGTTATTACTATAAGGGTCTGGTTTAGGGGTCTTAATAATAATTGGAATAGTGTTTTGGGGCCTCATCATCATCATCATCACAGGCATCGCTATGTGCATCACAGGGAACGAAGGACAAGCAGATACTGGTAGCGATAAAGTAGGCAAGTCAGACACGGCCATGAAAATTGTCGAGGGAGACTACATGACAAGGTAAACACTATGCGAGTGTTGTATGCAACAACAAGAATGATGATGACGCTGGCTGGCGAGAGCAGCGACGGTAACTGCCGCATCAGCGACAGCAGTGGCAGCAACTCTGGTCATGAAAGCTGAAATGCTTCAAAATTGTACACATGGAAACATCAGCAGTAGTTATCTTTAATTTGTTGCTGCTCCTCCCCCTCCCTCCTCTCCTCCCTCTTCCTTCCTCCCTCCTCCTCCCTCCTCCCTCGTCCTGCTCCTCCTCCTCTTCCTCCCGTTGCTCTTTCCCAACCCCTTTTGCTTCATCTTCATCTTTCTCGTCATCACGGTGATAATGGCGATGGCAACAGCCACTAGAACGATCAGGAGTTGCAAGCCCGCAACCCAAGCACTCGAAAGGAAAACTCGAACCTTTGTCTGAAACCGCTTAGCGAACATGTACACAACACCCCTTGCAAAGCCTTTTACAACCCAGTAAAACCCTTTCAAACCCGCATAAAACCGTGTGCAATCCCTTGCACCTTACAGCAACCCTTGTGAAAGTAACCCTTTTAGGAACCCTGACCCTTTAAAGGAATCCTGAAAGGATGCCTTACAAAAAACTCTCAAGGAACCCTTTAAGGAAACTTCAAACCCAGAGAACCCAATACCCCCTTAATTAAGGAGTATACCTTAAATCATAATATTAAGGCCCCTATAGTTTAAGGTATATTCCCTAAACCCTAAACCCTAAACCCTAAACCCTAAACCCTGAATTAAGGGGTATTGGGTTCTCTGGGAACCACCTAGGAGCCGCGCCTTACAGGCAGTCAGATCGGCTCCACCCACTCTGACTTGAAGGCCTGGAATCGCTGTTGAAGGTTTAGGGTTTAGGGTTTAGGGTTTAGGGTTTAGGGTTTAGGGAGGTTTGAGGTGTAGGGATTTTGAAGGTTCCTTTAAGAGGCTTTACATCCTCATGAGATCATCATCATCACCCAACTTCACCAACACCAGCATAAACAACGCTCGTTCCGTTGCGATCCGGCTTCTGGCCTCATGCTCTTGAACATCAGGCATCCAGAGAATCCAAAGCCCCTGAAAGGACATACCTTAAACCGAAAACCGATCCCTCTCACCTTGTCTTTTTGAGGTATGTTGCCCTGCATTAACGAACAAACATGAACCCCAGCAAGGATCCCCCTGCGTCATTCGAGGCATGATCCCCCATAATGTGAAGAAGATACCTCATGGGAGTTTGGATTACGGGGACCCTTGGGGATATAGACCCTATCAATAAGGTCCCTTTTAAGAGAGGCAGAAGTAGGGTTCAGAAGGGTCCCAATTAAGGGGTCTCCCTAATACTACCTATAGGACCTCAGACTCTGAAGGTCTGCTCCATTTAAGCTACAGCTCCCCATAGGTTCGACGAGGATCCGCGGTTCCATCTAAGGTACCCGCTCAACCACTAGGAGAACCGATGGGGGCTCGAGCCCATGGCTTGAGACATCTGACTTAAACCCGAGAAGGATCCACTTGATTTATTTGAGGTACGTCCCCCTAACTGAGGGCAGATACCTTGAACCCTATTGTGGATCCCAGTTAGGCTCCATTCCTTCATTCAGGGGTGTTGGAATCTAACCTAAACCTCCGCACGCAGGCCCCGCCTCTCCTATAGGGGATCACTTGCTTCAAGCGGTCCTTCATGTCTTTCTCCTCGGGCGATTTCGGGTTTGAGGTTTCGCGGTTTCAATAGCCTTGTAAGGATCCGGAAGTACTAGGTTCTTCTACCAGCGTTACAAGTATGCATAAGGCTGAGGGTTCAAGGATTTCGGATTCAGGGCCTTGAGGCTTGCGATGGTGATTTTTCAGTATCAGGGGGCTACCCCCGTAAACCCTAAACTCTAAACCCTAAACCCTTGAATTTGGGTTGAGGGCTTAGGGGTAAAATCTGGGCGCGCAAAGAACCGAGGCTGAAGAGACTTCTGGAGGGCTTAGGCCGGGTTTAGGGATTAGGGTTTAGGGGTTTAAGGTTTAGGGTTTTGGGTTTCGGGCTTCGGGTTTCGGGTGCAGGGTTTTGGGTTTAGGGTCTACGTGCCCTGAGCCCCACATCTCGTCAGGCACGAAATCCATCACTAC
>CAJNDV010032054.1:4482-15165 GCA_905221635.1 Symbiodinium sp. CCMP2456 | reverse complement strand
CACAGTGATTCCCGGTTCAAGCGTGTTGGTACCACAACAGCGAACAGACACTCATTAATAGCCCGACAGTCAAAAGCGACGACAGTAGTGCCCGTGGCCGCCCAAGATGGTAGGGCCAGGATCATCGCAAATTGCTGGCTGGGCTGTGGGTCGACAACTATCAACTCTGGATATTGAGAACCATGGTCGTAATTACGGCATTCAGCCACAGCCGCAAGCGCTTCCGGCACCATACACGGGAGTTGCATGGGTATGTTGAGAGCATCCGGTGCACAGTCCGGAGCATACACAATAAAACAGGTATTTACCGGTTCTCTTTCAGTTTCAGCTCGCAAGCCTGACCGCCTTCGAAACACCTCAGCTGGGTCAATTGGGAGAGAGGGCCCATCTCTGACAGGCGGTGCATCGAGCAGAGTTTGGAGCCGGGTAAGAGGGTTTGAGGCGTAGGGTCCAACAGCAGGGTGTGCCGAATCACCCGTCATGTCGGGTTGTTTAGCCTCATTTTTACCCTTTGCAAAAGAGAAACCCAGCACTTGGGCATCCTCAACCGTCGTGCTGCAAGTAGAATTCGCTAGCGGCGGGGTGCTAGTCCTTGTAAAGCTCTTGACATGGGCAGTCATAGCGCCCTGGCCTTGGGGAGAACGACTGCGCTGACGTGGGCCAGCGTCTTCGAGAGGTCCAGAGGTCAGGGGGCCAACAGTGGGTGGATGACTGGCCTCATCGGAGGGGTCTCCCTCCTTGTCTTTCCCAGGACCTTGATCCGGAGGCTGTGGACCCTCGCCGTCCTGTCTGTTTGAGAGGGTCGGGCTGGCAGGCGGCGCACAGGCTCGGAAGACCAAAGTGCTACACAACCCGACTACAACCTCTTCCCCCTCGACCAAACCTCCATCTACCTGAATGTGCAGATCGTGGGGAACTTCCACGCCATGGACAGAGAGAAGCGAGGGGACATGGACCCTCAGGACGTGGGTAAAGTAGACTTGGGCTTATAGCCGAGAGGACGATAGTCACAGAAAACCCAAACATCTCTACGGGCCCTCGATCCCAATGAAAGCGGGGCAGGCTGAGGAAGACGCTGGGTCCCAATCAGTCTATCACATGGGTGCCCCTGAAGATCAAGATTGCTGAACTCCAAGGAGACCCCCCAAATGAACTGATCGGGGTCACTGTCGAGGAGGAGCGCAAGAGCTTGTGGGATACTGCGGCCTGTGTTATGATGTCGCAGAACCAGGTACCTATCTGTGCCGTGAATGGCACATATACCTGGGGTCAGGAGGCGCCTGCGAACCTGATGCAAGCCGTCCCAGGCAGCCTGGTTACTTAGGATGTCACCTACCTTCAGGGTGGCAGGTGGAACTGTGTGCGGAGGGTGTCGCACTGTAATGACAGTCCCATGCGTTAAGGCAAGGTGTGTGCCTTGACGGTAGGGCTGAACTCCATCATTGACGAAGAAGAATAGGTCATCGAAGCCATAGTTAGTGAGGGGATGCACGAACCTATAGAGGTCTTCATACGAGACCACACGGTTAATGATCGTGGCAAAAAAGTGTCCCCCAACGTTGCTCAGGTCGACGACTACTGCCGCTCCTCTATCTCCATCGGCATTAAGGAGACTGGGAAATGCAATATAGATGGCATATCCCGTGTGCTGTTGCAACTGAAGCGGAGCAACCACATCAAGTGTGCCATCAAACGCATCCGACAGTAAAAGGGATACAGAGGAATGCATGGCAGTCAGCGAGCAATCAGGCTGCAGGTGAATCGCCCAGACTTCAGTCTGAAAATACGGAGCCATAAGCAAAACTCCCAGCCAGCTACGGTCAGGACCATTGCCTATGACCGGCATCCCATACGGCACACGAAGAGCAGAGCCAAGGCCAACGGTTTGTGCCCGGAACTTCGGCTGCCCTAAGTAAGAGGGCCAGGCAAGGGGGTCTGAAGGAGCTGTGCCTTCAACAATGACACCGGCCAGCGGGTGCGAAGGTAGCACTTCTGGAAGGACACTGGCAGCTGCACAAGCCTCGTTGAGGGCATCAGTGAATCCCTCAGGGGCAGCCCAGACCTGAACCGGGAATGTGGGGCATAGCATCCCGAAAAGGATCCAAAGAAGTGGGTATGGGCGTCGTCTAGGGCACGGCGCTGAAGGCCGGTGGCGCATAGTTAAAGAACCCCGAGAATTATGCCCCGATTCCCATAAAATGCACGGGTCACATGTCGGAGAGGCGAAACTGCAGGCTCGAACAAGGGCCGTCGCCTGAGTGGTCCTGCCTAGTAAAGCAACGAGCGGCATCCTCTTCCTGAGGGGCCAGAGCATTGCACTGAGGCAAGCTACGAGAAGACTCGCTGCTAGTGACCTGAAGAAAGAAGCCAGATGAATGCCCGCGGCATCAAGGATATGCGGAAACAGTTCTCCGCAGATAGTGGTGCAGACCCCTCGGAGGTCCTGAATGGGCTCCTGAGTGGGCTCTGGATACCCATCAGCCAAACTCCTGTGGTGTGGTTCGGGGCCTAAACCTCTAGGGGATGAAGAAGTGTGGGAGCCCCAAGCCCGCAACCCAAAGCCAACAATTGGCATGTTAGGCGCGAGGGGAAGAAACTCAACTTCAACCCACGAAGGATTGATTCGAGGTGAAGGGCCCTTATGAGGGGCAGGCTCCTGACAACCATAAGCAAAACTCTGCTGACCTGGCTCAGGGCCTAAACCATGGTAGATGAAAGAAAGGTGGGAATCCCTAGCCCGCAACCCAGAGCCACCGATTTGCGTGTTTGGCGCTAGGGAGAAAAACCCAGCCTTACAACGGCTATGCCTCAAAGGGTCAGGCCGGAGCAAAGGACCTTGGTAAAAGGCACCATCTGTGCATACAACACGGGCATGGCGTGGTGCGGGGCCTAAACCATTAGGGGAAAGAGAAAGGTGGGTATCCCTAGCCCGCAACCCAGAGCCACCGATTTGCGTGTTTGGCGCTAGGGGTAAAAACCCATCCTTGCACGGACTAAACCCCAAAGCAATACCCACCAGCCTGTCAGCCCCGAGACACCTATGCCATTGCCGATGCCCGGACGTCTGCCTAAGCAGATACACGCAGCTCACTCCAGTTTCCCCAAACCCGGCGAAGGAGCATGGAGAATCTCGTCGTCGGGGTCGTCGTGGATGATAGCCCCACCTGGATCGTGTGGAGGCGGGCTCTTGGCGCCTGCTCCGTCCCGATCCGGGGAGTCCTGCTCGGTCCGACCAAGCCCAAATGGTGCCAGGGCACTGCGGTAAGCTCGTCGTTTCACAGACAGCTTCTCGGCAAGGGAGCTCGGCGCTGTAGTAGCAAGTCCCGGGGGCGGCGCGGCCCTCGGATCCAGGTGGGCCAAAGTAGCCACTGGCCCCTGAGCCTTTGCCTCCGGTGGAGTTGGATACGCATCGAAAGCTGCAGGAGGAGGCGATGACATGTCCATAGTGCTCTCGCTGGTGCGGCCCGGTGGGGTGCGAGGAGGGACTCCCGTTCCTCGCATAGGTGTGACCACACTCCTGGCCTCCTCTGCTCTCTGTATCATCCGGGTCAGCTCTGACCGCGTGTGCTCGTCTGTGAGCACCTCCTCGACGTCCATGGCCACTTCCCACTCCAGTGGTGGGGGGGGAGGTCGGGACTCCGCCCTTTGTTGAAGGACGGCCGCCTCTTGCACTTGTAGGTAAGCCGCCGTCGTCTCCGCTTCGGCTTCCTTGATCTCTGCCGTGAGGCGCTTCTGCTCTGACTGGAAGCGCTCCAGCTCGCGGGCATAGGAGGCCCGCATACGGAGGACCCACGCCTCCCATGCCTGGCCCTTTTGGAGGACCTCCTTTTGCAACCTCTGCAAGCGCTGCTCCAGCTTGCGTGCCTGGTTCACGGCTTGCTGAACGTCCTGAACGATCCCAGCGTTCTGTGCACTCTCTTTGCTGCTTTGAGCACTGACAGACATGATCTGGGCAGACTTCCGCCAGTCCACATCGTAGGCCGGAAAAGCGGGCTGGGAAGCATCGGTCTGCTGGTTCACCCGAGGGGAAGCCTTCCAGGCTCCTTGCCACTAGGCCCATGAAGAGTGCTTGCCATTGCCACCTTGCTGGCGCCATGGCCTGGCGTCTTCAGACTTTGGCTTGCCACGTCCCATGAAAAGCCGCTGGCGGATCCAACCAGTCCTAAAAGAGTGGTGCCTCAGTAGCTCTCCAAGCCTGCGGTTTGACACCTCCAGTCCAGTCCGGAGCCTGTGTCGGGTCTTGGAGCGGGATCGCCTGATCCTCCTGTGCCAACGGGGAGAAGCAGCGTGTTTGCCTATGGCAGCACAAGTCGTGTGGATTTTCCACACTGGGGCCGTCAGTATTCCACAACCACGCTGTTGTGGCGATCTGAGCCCTATGCATATATATATATATATGTTCTTGTAGAGCATCCAATATTCAGGCATAAGACGACAAGAAAACCCTTAGGTTCCTATGAATTTTGCGTTTAGTCTGATGGGTATCGGGGTCTTGGCGGGAATAGTAGTAGTAGTAGTAGTAGTAGTAGTAGTAGTAGTGGATGTAGTAGTAGTAGCATCAGCAGGAGCAGTAGTAGGAGGAGGAGGAGTGGGAGTGGGAGTGGGCGGGAGTAGGAGCAGGAGTAGGAGTAGTTGTAGAAGCCATCTTCCCTGAAGCCTTCGTTGCGAGGTGCGGGTTTTGCACCCCGGGCATCGTCATGTCGCTCTACACGACCCTGGCTAGGCTTGGCTTCGGCACTGGGACCTGTTGTACACAAGTGGAGCTGAGCAGTCTTTATGTTATTGTGTAGGGTAAAGCGGACCAATAGTGTGTTCCTAACCATCCAAATCTTCAAACAATAGCACCTTGTGAAAATCAGACCTCGGGTAGGCTTCGTTTCTAAAGACCTTGTAGATCCTTAAACTTACCCTAAAACCCAGGCCCTAAATCTAAACCCTAAACCCGCAAAGCTCTCAATCCTGAATCCTAAGCCCGAAATCCTAAGCCCTAAGCCTCAGATCCTATTCCCTAAGCCCTGAGCCCTAACTCCTAAATCCCAAACCAACCCCAAGCCCGTACTATATAGGGGATCCAAAAAGTGACCCTGATTTAGAGAACCACCCACATCCTGTCGATGCGCCCTCGAGGCCCAGCTAAACCCTAAACCCCAAACCCTAAACCGTAAACCCTTCACCCTAAACCCTAAACCCTAAACCCTAAACCCTAAACCCTAAACCTTAAACCCTAAACCCTCCAGCAATGGGGTGTCAGAGCCGACCGCGTTCGGTGCTTGTATGCGGCGCTGAGGGATCCTGCACACTATAAGAGCCCTTTGAAAAGCAAAAATCCCTACACCCTACACCCTAAACGTTTAGGGTTTAGGGTTTAGGGTTTAGGGTTTAGGGTTAGGCCCTAAACCCGAAACCCTTAACCCTGAACGCCGCAAAACAGGAAGACGCAGCCGACGCTTGCAGACATCGAATCCACCTTCGATGGCAATCTCTGCCGGAGCAGAGCTCAGGTAATTGTCGGATTCCGGGGGTTCCTTTAAGGGTTTAAGGGTTTAGGGTTTAGGGTTTAGGGTTTAGGTTTTAAGGGTTTAGGGATTAAGGTTTCTTTCAGGATTCCTTCAAGGATTCCTTCAAGGGTTCCTTCAAGGGTTGCTTTAGGGCTTCCTTTAAGGGCTCTATAAGGGTAGTAGAGGGTTTAGGGTTTAGAAGAGTTGGCGTCTTGGTTTAGGAGGATTCAGTTTAGGGCTTTGGGGGTTCATTAGGGCATGTTTTCTGAATGTTTGGTTTAGAGTTGCGGGTTTGAGCTGAGCAAGCTGAACACTGTTGACCGTCCTGCACAGAGGCCCTGAATCTATAAAGAGGGGCGTGCTTCAACAGTTTCAACGTCTGGCCCCGTCCCAACGAACCGGGAAACAGCAAAGCCACTCTAGCCTAGGCCATAAACCCAAAACCCTCAAACCCCGCAGGAATTTTTGCAGATCCCCTGTAGACCCTCAGAACAGGGGGCCCTAAGGCGCCCGACGCCCCAATTTCGCCCTAAACCCTGAAACACCAAAACCCCAGAACCCTCAGCCCCAGGTGTACCGGCTACCGACCCATCCTCGACGCGGCGAAGACCTTCGCTTCTTAGTGGCTGAATGAGTACACTTCGCTTCTTTCGGGAGACTGTTATCCCGTATTAGAACTGGAGGTTTATACATTTAGGGTTTAGGGTTTAGGGTTTAGGGTTTAGGGTTTTGGGTTTAGGGTTTAGGGTTTTGGGTTTTTGGGAAGATGACTCTTTACGGACCTGAAGCGCACATTTCTTGGATAATCTTATTGCTTATCCCCCTAGAACGGAAACTTCCTTATATGTTTATATAATGTAGGGGCCTGAATAATAAAGATAGGGTCTTGTGGGTTCCTTATTGTAAATAAAGTATAACATACCCCCAAACCCTATTCTAATTATGAAGGCCCCCTAAACCCTAAACCCTAAACCCCTAACCCCTAACCCCTAAACCCCTAAACCCTAAACCCCTGTATTACCTCAGCAACTGAGGCTTGCGACAAGCACAAGTGCCCATCTGCCCCAGAGGGGCTCCTCGGCGAGTTTAGGGTTTTAGGGTCCCTAAACCCTACACCCTAAACCCTAGACCCTAGACCCTAGACCCTAAACCCTAAGCCCTAAACCCTAAACCCTAAACCCTAAACACTAAACCCAAAACCCTAGACCCCTGGTTTGTTTCGGGTCCAAGAGCCTAGGGGTTAAGAGTTTTAGGGTTCGGGTTTCGGGTTTTCGGGTTTAGGGCATTGGGGTTGGGATTTCCAGGTTTAGAATTTGGGGTTCAGGGGTTACGGTTAGGGCTTATGGGCTCAGCGACGATAGTTTGAGGTAGTTGTGTGGGAGGGCAATCGAAGTCTCTGTAGGTTTCCTGAAGTAAGGGCTTAGATTTCTAGATAATCGCCAGTATGATTTCTCCGACTTGCTTGTCATAAATATGCTGTGACATACCCCAAGACCATAGCCTAAACTCCCACTTCGAATCCCTATGTAGGCAAAGGTAGAGAAGCGAGCTGGCATCGTGTTTCTGCCAACGCAAGCGGTTGATAGAGAGCTCTGCACGAAGCAGTCGCTCTGAGCCCCTGCGCCTGAAGCCAAATCCACGACACCATCTGCCCCTAAACCTAAAGAAGCCCTACACCCTAGGCTGAGGGTTCAGGGTTTAGGGTTTAGGGTTTAGGACCTTGAACCGCAAACCTTATACCCTAAACCCAAAACCCGCGGCTGGAAGTGAGTGAGGCATGAGGGGCGATTTCTTGAGGTGCAATAATATGCATCCGGGATGAGTTGTTAATTTCTGAGGTGCAGTATGCATCCGTTGGCAGCCGATTCGGGAAGGCAACCAAATGAGCGTCACCCCAACTCCAAAAAAGACCAAAAGTCGAAAACCTTGAACCCAAGAGCCTGAACCCTAAACCCCAAACGACCCTAAACCCTGAAGCCCTAAACCCAAGAGCCTAAAAACCCTAAACCCTAAATCCTAAACCCTAAACTCCAAAAGACCCTAAACCTTAAACCCTATGCCCTAAAAGACCTTTTTCCGTAAATCCTAAACCCTAAACCGCAAAAGACCCTAAACCTTCAACCCTACACCCCAAAAGACCCCACACCCCGATCCTCTGAAGCAAAGCAGACGCAGGAATGAAGCTGGCAAGTCCGAGGCGCGCCGCCGGGTGGCAGGGCGGGGAGGAACAGCAAGCGAGTGAGCAATTCAGGAGTTGGGGTTTAGGGTTTAGGGTTTAGGGTTTAGGACTAGGAGTTGGGGTTTAGGGTTTAGTACTGGGTTTAGGGTTTAGGACTGCTGCTACTACTACTACTACTACTACTACTACTACTACTGCTGATCAACTGTTGAGCCAGCCAGGATCCGGCGAAGGAGGGCGACGCGCGCGTTTGCTTAAGCTCTGCAGCAACGGCTGCGTCGCTCCAGGCACAGACATTCATTGGAGCCTAGAAGATTTCGCGACAGGCCCGAAAGAAAGAGGTCGTTTCAGAAATCAGGTGTATCTTATTTAGGCCTCCGCAACATAAGGATCCTGCATTTTGGGGTCTTTCCTCAGGAAGGTTGATTTTCGGAATCTCCTACAACCTAAAATGCCCTAAAATCTAAGTCTCATCGGCGTTGCCTCTACCGTAGATCATAGACCCAGAAATTTGCGGGGTTTTGCATCTTGCCTCTGTAAGCTTAGACAAGTGCTTCAAAGGCTTCGTTTGGTGGCTCCATTGACACAGCGAGTTTTCGCCGTCAGTTTTAAACGTACTTCATCTGGGAAGCGTCAGTAATGTCTCGCTTGGAGGACAGCTTCCGAACAATCCCAAACTGCATTTAAATGTTCAGGGCATGGATTTGTTTGGGGTCTACGGGCAATTCAGGTTTTCTCCAACTTATAGTCCATATTGATTTATAAATGTATACTGTATATATATATATATACATATACACATTCATAATGATCATAGTGGCCCCCAAACCCTATTAGGCCCTATTCAACTAAGTGGAAGGGACCCCGAAGCCCTAAGCCCCAAACCCACAGCCCTGAACCCAAAGCCCTCAACCCTAAACCCCAAACCCCAAACCCCAAACCCCAAACCCCAAACCCCAAACCCTAAGCCCTAAACCCAAGGCCCTAAACCTTCAACCCTAGGCCCTAAACCCTCAACCCCAAGCCCTAAACCCAAAGCCCTAAACCCTAAGCTCAACCCTAAGCCCTTTGGCCTGTTGCCTAAACCCCCAACCCCAAACCCTAAACCCAAAGCCCTAAACCCCAAGCCCTCAATCCTAAACCCTAAGCCCAAAGCCCCTAAGCCCTCAACCCTAAGCTCCTAAACCCCAAACCCTAAACCCCCAAACCCGAAGCCCTCTTCAAGGATTCAAGATCTCCCTTCTCTCCAAACCCTAAACCCTAAACCCTAAACCCTAAACCCTAAACCCTAAACCCTAAACCCTAAACCCTAAACCCTAAACCAGGCCCTGACAGACGTGAACCAACCGAAGTTTCCGGAGGAGACCACGGGTGCTCGGGGAGGGCTGCCAGAGGTTGGGTTTAGGGTCTGGGGCTTAGGGCTTTGGGTTTTAGGGTTTAGGGTTTTAGGGTTTAGGGTTTTAGGGTTTAGGTTCAGGGTTTAGGGTTTAGGGTTTAGGGCTTTGGGTTTAGGGTTTCTTTAGGTTTTTATTCTTTGGGGCTTTGGGTTTTGGGGTTTTCGCCGAAGCTTGCTTCAAGGTGAAGGTGTTTGTGGCAGAGTTCGCTGATCGAAGTTTCAGTGATACAGGGTCAGGGTGTTGCAGGGTTTCAGGGTTTCGCTAAACCCTAAACCCGAAACCCTAAGGTCTAGGTTTAGTTGGTCGAGGTTTGGAGTCAGTTCATGTGGGTAGTTCTCCAAATTGGGTTCTCTTTCTAGTAATTTGAGTCACAAAAATGAAACGGCACCCTTACAAACAGGACCCGAAAGCGAACCCAAATTGGACAACTCCACATATATTATTGCGACCACGATGAACGTGGGAGGCTGCGAAATCCCTGGACCTATCACCGAGCTGCGGATAACCCTAAACCCTTAACCCTAAACCCCTAAACCTCAGTGCTCGGATGCTTAACCTAGTTGAAGCCACCTAACAACCCGAGGCACCCCCCCCAACAGCCCAAACTAGGGTTTAGGGTTTAGGGTTTAGGAAGCCTCAACCCGAGAGCCCATGGCGCAAACCCTAAACCCTAAACCCTAAACCCTAATCCCTAAACCCTGAATCCGACCTGTTTACATGCCAGGAGCTCACGAAGCCCACCGCGGAGAGTTTGAAGATCGCCGGTAGCCAGGCCGTCGCCTTCGGAAAAGTCGGAAAGGAGGAGCGGTCGAAGTAAAGGGCCACAAATTATCCCATGTTCTCGTCGGTTTTCAAAACGTGGGTTGTAGTCATGCCCTAAACCCTAAACCCTAAACCCAGCTACGATTGCTGGGGTCTACAAGTCTCATGTCTCAAGATCTGGGGCTCAGCCGAAACCCAGGCCTCAAACACAGCGGTCGGAATTCTTCCAGCACAGTGAGGCTCAACCCTAAACCCTAAGCCCTCAGCCCTACCCCAAGCAAAGCAGACGCCTAAACCCAAAACCCTAAACCCTAAACCCTAAACCCTAAACCCTAAACCCCTAAACCCTAAACCCAAAACCCTAAACCCTCCCCCCGATCTTACGAGCAAGCCGTTCAGGTCATGTGGTACCGGCCGAAGGCAGCTGCATTTATATGGATATCGAGGGCCTGAAGAATCAGAACGGGGTTTTGGAGTTTCGGGTTTAGGGTTTAGGGTTTTGGGACGTTTTGGGAGGTTTTGGGCGCATGTTTTTCTGAAAACATACAGGGACCATGAAGGAGTACTTTGCTTTGCTTTTTTTCCTGGGGCTCACAGGGTAAGTATCGAAGTGTGGACCAGTAGGGGTACTTAGCATTTGTACTTCGAAGGGCGCAGAGCTACCCTAGACCCTAAACCCTAAACCCCTAGACCCCAAACCCTAAACCCTACACCCTAGACCCTAAACCCCTAGACCCCAAACCCTGCTTTGGGGGCTCCCCAGAGAACCCAATACCCCCTTAAGTAAGGAATATACCTTAAGTTATAGGGGCCTTAGTAGTTTTGACTTGCAAGGTTTGCTTGAGCG
>CAJNDV010032053.1:16256-30578 GCA_905221635.1 Symbiodinium sp. CCMP2456 | reverse complement strand
TTAAGCCCCCCCGCTCACTATAGTATGGTTGGCGGAAGCAAGGAGACTCGCGAGGACACCGGGAGCTGCTGGAGTCGGCGATGGTGGCGCCGGAGACAGGAAGGCCCAGAAAGGCTTGGGGCCTGGCAACGAAGTTGGTGGTAAGGCAGCCTGGACCCCAACCTCGCACACTTGTTCTTCATTGTTGAGGTCAGCCCCATTGTATGCGGCAGAACATCTGTGAGAACGCCGCAGGTGCTCACGCAATCTTTTAGTACTCCAGAACTCTCGCATACATACCTGGCAGGCACTTCCTACTGCATGCGAGGCTGGTGCTTTGGCCTGGTGCACACGGGAGCAATGGGACGCCAGCGCGGCCGCTGTGGTGAAGTTAAGGGCACACCGGGTGCAGGAGAAGGCAGTGTCGCCCTGTGCTGCTTGTGGCCACGAAACAACTTGCAGGCCTTTGTTGGAGGCTCTCTCAAGCACAGCGGCCTTGTGAATAGCAGGCTGTATGAGAGGCCGCCTTATCTGGAGCTGGTGCTTCCGGTACCTGGCCAGGATGGCCCGGGTCGTGTCTGGGCTGTAGGGGAAGGACTTGACCCAGGCATTGGTGCCATCGCACTGCGCAGTGAAAGCCAAGAGCAGCTTATCCTGCAAAGCCCTGGCAACATGCCCCACATCATCGATGACCTCGTTGAGCCAGGCAGAGGCATTGGTGGATAGAGCCCTAAGATAAGGGTCTCCACGGGCAGCTAGCTGCGCAAGAGTGCGCACCCGTGCACACGTGATGGCCTCGAGCGGAGTCAGGCAGCCGACCAAGGCGCACACCTGACTCTCATTCAGCCTCCTGCAAGGTATCTGCCACAGGGGCCTCACTGCGCCTCTGACAAAAGTGAGGTACTTGCGAACAAAGCACTCCTGCGCCACAGCACTCCCAAACACCCACGTCCCAGCGCCATGAAGGAGGCGGGATAGGATGAGAGACATGAACATAGCCTGCCGTTCTGCAAGTGTAAGATTGGGGTTGGCCAGAAGGCGCCGCCGCACTGGATGGTACGACTCACGGGCTAGCAGAGCCCGACGACGGATCTCATCCGTCATAGAGGCCCTATGTCCGCGCAATGTGCCCAGATGCACGTAGCCCGCGACGCAGTGCAGATGCTGCGCCGGCTCATCACCGACATGCACAGGAAGGCGTGCATTTTGTGTAATCATGACCTGTTCCCTCAGGGTTTGGGACCCCGGGCCGGCCCAATGTATCAAAACCTCAGACTTGCCTGGCGAGAAATTGACCCTCACTCCAAGGATACGGAGGTATTGAGTGAGGAGGGAAGCTGTGCGACAGACCTGTGGCACCAGATCATGACATGGACAGCGCAGCATGACCGCCAAGTCATCTAGCCAACTGACAGGAAGGGCAGTGGCGTCTTGCGTAAGATCAAGCGGCAAGGTCACGGCTATCCCTTCATCCACAAGATGGCCCTGGAAGGCCTCGAGCGCCGCCAGGATGGCATATTGAAAAGCAATGTCAGCAAGCGGCGCTCCCGGCAGTGTCCCTTTGGTTGTGGCAAAGGCAGTGGTGGACATCGGGTCCGTTGTATACCAAGTGGCAGTATACGTGGTTCTTAACAAGTGTATGAGGTCAGGGGCAACTCCAGCACGCTTGAGCGCCCCATCTGAGCCCGCTTTAGAAAGGAAGCGGGTAGCCACGTCTTGCTCAATGCCTAAACCATGTAGGTGCTTCTCAAGGTCAGCTCTGCTGGTGGGGAAGAGCAGCCGTCTGTCGGTGGCATAGAAGGCAGAGACCCCGTCAACGAACAAAACAGCTCCGCAAGAACGACTCTCCTGCAGCAAGGACAGGTGATTTTGCACCGTCAGGGATGCTAGCTCAAGCGGGATCTTGGGCCTGGCCCCTCCCATGGAGGGCATGACGACGGTCTCCAGCTGCCGCGCCAGGACATCTCTACAGGCCTTCGTAGCAGCTTTGCCACCGCAATCAAGCAGGGCGATGCTGCGGTAGCTTTCCGCGCACTCGGGCAATTTGCCAGGCTTGAGCAACCCGATAGCAGAAACACCCCGCCACAGCTCCGGCCAACTGCACCTTGCACATGCCTTGAGGATCAGCGGCAAGTATGCGAAAGCTGAGGCCAAGGGCGCCGCCTTGAAGAGCTCTGCCGGCAGCTGACTTAGGCCGGCTGCCTTTCCGTTTTTGAGGCCCGAAAAAGCGCTGGCTAAGCGCGCGACCGAGGGGACATCCTGAACAAGGAGCGGGCTGTCTGGGCGCGGCGCCTCAGCACGTGACAGGGCCTCAAAGGCAGTTTCCTCCGCCTGTTCCGCCTTTGCGAAGAACCTGCCGAGTGCAAGCTTAACACTCGCCGGGTCACTGACCTGGGTGCCTGCAAGGTTCAAAGTAGGCGCTGCTGCCGCGGGCCTGTATCGCCGGCCGTGGCGCAACACAGCCCGGATGGAGTGCGCGAAAGCCGCGGGCCCCCGTTCTCTGCTCTTAGTAAAAGCATGCTTCACATATTCGGCCTCGTCATACCTGGAAGAAGAAAGTAGGTGCCGAGTGACGCGCTGCATACTAGCAATGTGTTGAGCTGTGGCAAGATCCCGGGCTTTCACCGTATCAGCACGCTGCGAGGGGTGGGGGCCCGCACATCCTACAGCCTCTGCCCATCCACGGAAGCATTGGTACATGAACCATCGAGCGAAAGCAAGCTCCTTGCGACGATGGATGCGTCGTAACTGCCGCCGTGTGCGCAGCAATTGCCATGTAAGTGGGCTGATGGTGGGCTTGCGAGGCCCAGCAACATTACATGGAAACAGGTTCGCGGCACCCTCACGGAGGGCCGACTGCAGGAGAAGAAGGTGATCATCCGTATTAACGTGCCACGGGATGGAGGGTATGGCACGAAAGAGCATACGGATTTTTTCTTGGCCGACCGGGCTAAGCATGGCATCCCTGTCCACACGTAGTGGCCGCTGCGCCTGAGGCTGTAAGTGCACAGAAACTTTGGCGCCAATGGGACTATGGTCGATGCCCGAGAACATGTCAAGGAGAGCAAAGTCCGAGCGGGTGGCGAGTCCGCTACTCCAAGATTGTGGCACGAGGACATAGTCCAGACAGGTCGCGTCGCCAGCTGGCGATTGCCAGGTAATCCTCGGCCTACCAGTCTCATCATATGCAGTGGTCCGAGTGAGCCGAAACCTGTCACAAAAAGCATCGAGACACCGTGCATTGTGGTTCGCAGCGGTTTCGGCCTGGTCATGCAGGGTATATCTAGAGTTGGCGTCAATACCAACAATGGGGGTTGCACCAGTAGGCAGGGCTGAGACACGGCCTTGCAAATCCTGCCACCAATTGTCAATCTCATCTGCGGTTGCCGTAGACGCCTTGGCATGTGCAGAAATAAAGGCAAACCTGGTGTTGCCAGCCGTGATAAGGACAACCAGAATTCGAGGATCCTGGTAGTGGATGCACAGTGTCTTAGGGTCAAAATCCCACGAAGATGCAAGATTTAGCCACACTTGACACCCGAGCTGTCCATCTTGCGGCCGACTGGAAACCCGCAGTACCTGGCCAATTTTTTGAACCGAGGTCTCAAACTGCCGGGTTTCTTGCAACGCAAGAAAGGTAAAGCTGTGCTTTTTGAGGAAACCATCCAAGCAACGTCTTTGCAGGCAGGTACGGCTGGACAGTGTATTATACGACCCAAGCAAACCGGTCAAGCTGGTGATTTTGGAGGTCGGGTGACTCAACTTGGGCCCCCAGTCAGCCGGTGCATGAACCCGCAGCTTTTGAGCATCAGGCACAAATGGCACTGTACGCCCCCATTCGTCAAGCTGTGGCATTCCGCAGGTGCGTGAGTCTGCGACCCGAAGCCATACCCAGTCAAAGGCCCTTTCGGCTACGTCAAGGTGAACACTGGCAGGCACATCAGCGGCACATTGCTTGTCAACCAGCATGCACTTGACCAGGGAGTCAGCGAGTTCGTTGCCAGGGCAGCCCTTATGAGAGGGAGTGTGCACGGAGAAGGCCGGCTTGGGGCTTTTTGCAACATATGCGAAGACAGCACTGGCCGCCGCGGCCAGAGAGGTAGCCGCACTGTGCTGTGAGGCAAGTTGCGCTACATCTGCGGCCGCCTGAGCATCGTAGCAAACGACCCCTGCTAGCTGCGACCTTGCCAGAGTGGCGTAGGCGACAAGCTGGGCAAACAGTTCCCCTTCGAAAGCGGACGCACAGTTGTATCTGTCAGGCAGCCTCCCACCTCTGTAGCCTGCCCAACACAGGGTGCCTTGCTGCAGACCTATGAAAGCAACCGCCCATGCTGCGACACCGTCCCCGAAGGAGCCATCAACAAAGCAGCAAAGAGCGTCCAGTGGTAGCCCTTCACGGGCACAGGGCAGCGATGCAACAAGCTTGGCAGCCTGCGGATGCAGCTTGATATCCTCGGGCAGGGCAAAGCAGGCATGCTCCAAGCCAAAGCGATCGAAAGCATGCTCGGGCATATCATCAGGAACTTGGAAATCCAGGCTGAGCTCTGCGAGAGGCCGGCAGAGACTTGCCTGGGCAGGTATAAGATCTTCAAGGCAGAGCCGGTGAGGCGCCAGTGGCAACTTGGCTGCATTGGAGCCGCGTTGAGCTTGAGAGGCCCAGCTGCCTGATGCATCTGTGCGGTCAAGAGCCTTCGTGGCATTGTGCTTCGGGGCAAGGCGCATAGGGCTTGGGGGTCCATCTACATGCGGTGCTGGTAGAGTCCTTCGTCCATGCGGAGTCGGCAGGATAAGGACTGGAGCTGTGGGCTCGCGAGTCGTGGCAGCAACTGGGAGGTGTTGGTGGCCGTCCGGAGAAGCACACTCCAGCGCCCCCTGGACGCAACTGCAGCCAACCCTGTCTTTGTGGAGTTCAAGCAATTTCACGCATCTTGCTTTTTGCCTGATGGCCTCGTTAGGCAGCTGAGCCAAGGATGTGCCAGCAGAAGGGACAGGCCCGCCTGTGCTGGAACTGGGTCCGGCCCGAGTGTCTCCAGAGCTGGCAGTGCGCCTCTCCGGGTGGGGCGCTCCGATCCTGCTATGACGAACGGTGGCTCCGTGATGGATGTCGCCCGGATATACAAGCACAAAGTTCTTTCGAACAGGGAGCTCCAGCGTGGCAGGATCCGTGCCAGGTGGCACCCAGACGACATGATATCCGAGAAAGAAAGCAGGGGCCGGCACAAAAAGGCCCACATTCCGCGTACCCGGAGGGATAGACAGGAAGAGCGGCGCATGGCCATGTGTTAGCTGGCAAGAGTCAGCAAAGCTCGTACCAGGCATGAAAAGGCCCGTGCGGACAATGTCGTCCTCAGCTTCATCTAAGGTCCGAAGGATACGCCCTGGCACGTAGAGAAGCGCCGGGGCATGGTGAGGCCCCTGGATGATGACCGGCTGGCGATCAACCGAGGGCCGACCCATCTCAGATGCCCGTTGCTCAAGCCTGCCCCGAAGATACCTTAGGAACCCATCGCGCACCTGTGTCTGTAGGAGTGTGTTGAGGGGCTCAGCAGTAGCCCGTTGCAGTCTCGGAATCTCAACCTGAAACGCAAAGAGCCTGAGGTCTGGAAAGATCTGGTAATACCAATCCGTCGGAGAGACACGATGCAGCCTAGGGTGCTGTATGATTTGGACATAGTCCCCCGTACAGATGGCCCGCCTCACAGCCGCCTGGGTAATCCCATTCACGGCAGCAACATAACCTTGTCTCCGCTGGGCCAGTCCGATGAGCTCCTCAGGCCGCGAGACATCATCAACAGAAATGGAATTAGCCATTGAGCCGTCGCCTGAAGGATCAAGGATGACATGGCGGCGGCCATCCTCAGGAAAGATGACGAAGATCAGTGCGACGTGCTGAATCTGTAGAGGCATAGGCTGTGCAGCTGCTAACATGATCCTAGCTCCTTGCGGCAACCTACGCTGCCTCGCGATGGCCATGACAAGATCAGCAACAGAGTCGGGGACCCTTGCCTGGCTGGAGGTCATCCCATACATTGCCTAGTGCATCAATGAGGTAGTAGGCCCGACCATCCTCTGTGGGAGGGGAGAACAGGGGCCCTCCAGGGCACGTCCGGAAGGCTTCAGCAATGACTTCCTGTGCCGGAGCTCCTGCCTCAAGAAGCAAAGTACATGGACGGCCCCCAAAGGGCCGCAGATCCAGGGGGACACACAGTTGATTCGCCCCTGCCTCAGCCGGCGTAAGCACAATCTGAGGCGAAGCCAGATTTGGCATGAGACTTGTGAGGACCTGCGCTGACTTCACCCTTTCATCTGCTGACCTGACCGCTTCAGAGACCAAGTCATTGAGCGACCACCCATAGGCCGCAGTACGCTGCAAGTGATGTCTGTGGCGATCAAAGACAGAGTACTTAAGAACGCGCCTCGCATGCCCGGGCTCAAGGGCATAGAACCCTAACTGATCAACAGGGATCTCGCACACCGGATACCTGGCGAGATGATCAGGGAGCATTTCGATACGATGCAACCCCAGCTTGCTGAGGTCGGATGGCCTGGCCGGTCCATCTCGCCCCAGCAGTGAAGGCGGCGAGCTCGGCACAAGTGTGGGTCCAGGGAGGGCGTCTGGTGCCTGTACCCCCGCATGGGCCTGATGTGAGATGGACGGTGCTGTGCAGGTCACGCGAGACCGCACAAGCTGCGACTGGGGATTGTGGGGCTCGTTCCGGGGCCCGGCTGACCGTCTCATGCTGCCCTCCAAAAAGGACAATGCGGTGCACGACCCAACTGGCGGCACACGCTGCGACTGGGAGTCGAGGGATGGCTCTGGAGTGCAAGAAAGAGGAAGGGGCAACGCAAAGGACTGCGCCGCGCTACCACATGGGTGCGCTGGCTGCGACAGGGAGCCAGATTGCAGCATTGAGAGGGCCACATCTGATCCAGCAGCAAGGCAGAAAAAGGCACGCGACAGCCCATTGCAGAGACGCGTGCTGTCCTTTAGGGCGAAGGTAACTCGGAGGCCCCATGGATGAGGAGCTCTGTGCATGCACGAAACACATCTAGCTACACGGCCCTTCAAGCCCTCAAAAGCTTCCACCAAAGCACCAGTGCGCTCGCCCTCAAGAACACCAGCGCTCTGGGGATACACTACTTCAGGCTCAACCACTTGGTCAGCCATGGTCAAAGCAGGAACCCGGTCTGCGTATCCCCAAGAGCATCCGGGTCCTAGGCGCGAGATGCACCTGCTCTGCGTGGCAGCAGGGCTGCCTGTACTAGAAAACATTGCTGTACAAGTCGCCTCAGATGTGTGCAATCTGGGGTCGATGTCCCAAGTGAGCTCGGCATCGATGTCCTCGAAAACCAGCTCGTGCGCCGCCTGCATCCCAAGCAGCTGCGCTCTCCAACAACTGACATAGTCGTCCTCAAAACTGACAGAATGCATCCAGTATACATTCTCTTCGGAGTATGCCTCCGGAAAATGCCCGCACAGTCCCCGAAGGCTCAGGTGCGAGCTTTGCCAGGGGGCGCTGGGTCCTCGCCCTTCGCCTCCTCCTTTTCTTTGGCGCCTCGTCGCGGTGTACGCGATCCTTCTCGTGGCGCAGTTCCAGTCTCGGCCTTGTGGTTGGTAAGCGCAGTCAGGAGTGCCTGCGCTTGCGCATCGGCCTGTTCCCGCTGCTCGCTCAACTGCTTCTGCCGAGCTTGAACTTTTGCCTCTTCCTCGATCGCCTCGGTAAGCATCATGTCCTCGTTGTCGAGCGCCGCATCTATGTCCTCGACGTCGACAACCTCCTTGCCCTCCTTGGGGTCCACTTGGGCGGATTTTCGCCCAAGCTCCATTGTAGCCTCTTCCAGCTGCACCCGCCATGCCTCCTCTGTACCATCGAAGGACGCCAGAGCGGTGGTACGATCCTTGATCTGTTGCTCCAGCAGCTGTGACAGGTGGGCTATGTAAGCCTGCCATGCCGTTTCGAAAGCGGCACGTTCCTGCCTCACTTTCACCAGTGCTCGTCTTGCCTCCTGTTGTTTGGAGACCAGCCTGTGCATCGACTTGCTCGTAGCTCGAAAGGCATCGTCCTGGTATTGGCATAGCAGCTGCGAGATTTCGGCAGGTGTATTCTCCTGCCCAGCCACGTGCGCCACCAGAGCGCGCAAAAGCTGCTGGTCGGCGCTCGGTGGCGTAGTCGTCGCCGGGGTAGAGGTCGAAGGCATGCTCGGCACGCCCGGCGTCGGCGGCTCGGGCAGGCTGGAGATCTGTGGTGCTGTTGGCCCATCCTTCGCTCCAGTGTCCGCCCGCTTGCCAGGCGTCTTGCCTCTGCCCTTGCCAGATTCCTGCCCTGAACCCCGAGCTCTGCCAGTCCTGGTGCGCGGCGAAGCTTGTCGCCTGCGCGGTGAGTGCGGCCGCCAGTCCTGACTTTGCCAAGATTGATCTCCATGGCCTTCTCCACGCCATGGTGCCCACATGCGCTGCTGGGCGTAAGCTCCCCGAGCCGCCCCACACTGTGGGCAAAACTGCGCCGAGGCCTTGGCCCACTGTTGACACTGTCCGCAAGACCAGCTCATTGCCACAAGGTGCCGCGTAGAGGCCGGGAGGGTAGATCTGGAGTGGTGCGTCGCCAGAACTCGTCTGGCTCTCTGGAGCCGGCCCAAACTGGGACTCTCGACTCCTGAAACCGTATTGCGCAGGAGGGTTCTGGCCCTGGTCCGCGCACGTCGCTGCCTTCTGTGGAAGGCTGGTTCTCTGGTCACCGTCGTCTTGACCGAGCCCACCAATACAGAAAACAGTATACAAGGTCAGCAGGATCAGCATAGGAATCCCACCACAAAACTGTAAATCCAGCCACACAAGGTGTGGGGATAGAGCGCCCAGGTCCTCGCAAGCGTACAGACCAGGCGGAGGTTCGTATCCAGCCACCGCAGTGGGGATAAAAGACACCAAGCTCCCTCGTCAACAACGTACAGGAGCCCAGGTTGCCGCGGGTCGAAGCGGAGTCGACCGCGCAAAGGGTCAGTGGCCAGCGGTGGATCTCAAAGAGAAAACTACACCACTTAAGCCACAACGCCTAGAGTTCAGGGTTTAGGGTTTAGGGTTTAGGGCTTAGGGTTTAGGAAGGGTGCAATCTGAAGTTGAGATCCAAATCTTGGGCTTCGAGCATTCAAGGTAGTCCAGAAGCCTATAGCAACCCCAAACCTTAACGCCTAAACCCTAAACCCTCAACCCTAAACCCTAAACCCTAAACCCTAAACCCTAAACCTTAGCCTAAACTCTACAGTAATCCTCGGACCCCGGGATGGCGGCTGAAGTTCTGATGGCTCTGGACCCGGGAGTTTGGGCTTTAGGGTTTATAGGGTCTAGGGCTTAGGGTTTATAGCCCAACAAACCTGTAAATGAGCTCAAACAGCATTTACGGAGCTCGAACAAGCATTAATTGTAAAGGAGCTCACAAAAAATAGCATGAAAGGAACTCGAAAAAGCCTGTAAAGGAGCTCAAAAAACTTTTAAAGGAGCTCAAAGACAACGTTTACAGGACGGAGCTCAGAAAAACCTGTAAAGGAGCTCGACAAAACCCTGCAAAGGAGCTCAAACTTAAGCCTTTCAAGGGGCCCTAAGCCCTAAACCCTACACCCTAAACCTTCAACCTTATCTATAAACCCTAAACCCTAAACCCTAAACTAAACCCTAAGCCTTTAAAGGGGCCCTTGAGCCCGAAAAAAGCAAAGGTCGTGGAGGAGCTCCGTGAGGTTCGCAGCGCCGAGTTTCCCAAAGTCCTCCGCCAGGTCCAGGAGGCGCCTCCCGGGTTTAGGGTTTTAGGGTTTTGGGTTTCAGGGTTTAGGGGTTTAGGGTTTAAGTGTAGGGTTTAAGTGTAGGGTTTAGGGTTTTGGGTTTCAGGGTTTAGGGGTTTAGGGTTTACGTGTAGGGTTTAAGTGTAGGTTTCAGGGTTTAGGGGTTTAGGGTTTAAGTGTAGGGTTTAGGGTCTAGGGTTTAGGGTTTAGGAGTGTGGGCTCCCTTTAAAAGGGATTCTACGGTTGATGCTGATGATGATGATGCTGATGATGATATACATATATAATAACAATAATCAGATCAAAAAAATTAGAATAATAATAAATTATAGTAGATATATATATATATATATGTATATGTATTATATATATATATATAATTCATATACATATATATATATATACATATCCTGCATTACACTTTAATAATCAGTATGCCATAGTTCCTGAAGTTTAGGGTGATTGAGGTAATGCCGGGTTTATGTCATCAACAGAAGGGATCCGGGTTCTAGGGCTTTAGGGGTTTCGGTTTAGGGCTTTTAGGGTTTAGGGTTTAGGCCCTAAGCACTAAACCCTAAACCCTAAACCCTAAACCCTAAACCCTAAACCCTAAACCCTAAACCCTAAACCCAGCCCTAAACCCTAAACCGTTTCGGTTTCAGGTTTTTAGGTTGTAGCTTCTAGGAATCTCTCTGGGTTCCCTGGGTTAAACACGGGAGGGGGGGGGACTTGCATACTTCGAAGATTCGAAGAGGGCTGAAGAGGGTTTTGGGGGTATGTTATAGGGCTTCAGAGGCTTTGGCTTTAGGTTTGTTTTTGCTTTGGAGTCCAGCCCTAAACCCTAAGACTACAACCCTAAAAACCCCTAAACCCCTAAACCCCCTGAAAGGGCCTGTTGGAGGTTTTTTAGGGAGGGATTTAGGATCGTTTCAGGTTCTCAGCCTTTTCGGGGCTGAAGGTTTGAGGATTCGGTTTAAACCCTAAACTCTATAGACCCTAAACCCTAAACCCTAAACTCTAAACCCTGAGCCCTAAACCCTAAACTCTAAACCCTAAACTCTAAACCCTAAACCCTAAACTCGCAACCCTAAACCCTGAACCCTAAACCCTAAACTCTAGACCCTAAACCCTAAACCCAAAGCTCTAAACCCTAAGCCCTGAATCCGAAGCCTTAAACCCTAAACCGTAAACCTTAAACCCTGAACTCTAAGCCCTAAACCCCAGGCCCCAGGGCACCGAAACTTCCCGATCCGAAACCCACACCGAGGGTTGACGGCTTCTTCTGCTAGGGTTTAGGGTTTAGGGTCTAGGGTTCAGGGTTTAGGGTTCAGGGTTTAGGGTTTAGGGTTCGGGGTTTAGGGTTTAGGGTTCAGGGTTTAGGGTTTAGGGTTTAGCGTTTCCTGGAATGGGTTCTACGGGGTTTTGTTGAGGGTTTAGGTTTACCAGCACCCCCCAAAGGGCCTCTAATGGAGACCTAATGGAGACCTTAATAGTGGATATTTGGGGTATGATAGAGGGCAGTTGCGGTGTATAGGTACTATAGTAGCCAAAATATATGGTTCATTTCAACAGTGATAATAGTATAGCATACCCCAAATCCCTGTTCGAATTCTCAAGGCCCCTATCATTAGGGTTCAGGGTTTAGGGTTTAGGGTTTATTGTATAGGGTTCAAGCGTTGAGGGCTTAGGGTTTAGGGTTTAGGGATCCCTAAACCCTAAACCCTAAATTAGGGTTCAAGGGTTGAAGGTTTAGGGCTTAGGGTTCCCCAATGCCTCCTCAGCCCGACTCTAAGACCAAGCCGAGAGGCTCTGCAGTCGGGTTGACCTAAACCCTAAACCCTAAACCCTAAACCCTAAACCCTAAACCGCTATCATCATCCCAGAGAACCCAATACCCTTTAATTGAGGAATATACCTGAAATTATAGGGGCCTTAATTTTGGGGTTTAGGGCTTAGGGTTATGATTTAAGGTATATTCCTGAATTAAGGGGTATTGGGTTTTTTTGGGTATCCAGGGAACCGCCTAGCAGACTCCTGTGAGCCCTCAGAGCCCTGAGCCTTCAACCCTTCAAGCCCTCACCCTAAGCCCTAAACCCTAAACCCTAAGCCCCCTAAACCCTAACTCCTAAACCCTAAACCCTAAACCCCAAACCCCCTACACCCCCTAAGCCCTAAGCCCTAAACTCCTAAACCCTTCAACCCTGAAGCCCCTCAAGCCCAAACCGCCCCGAGATCTGAGGCTGTTTGCCCAGTTCCAGTACCAAGGGATCCTGGCGTACCTCCGGAATGTGTCGATGCCGCAGCCTGCGATGTGGATAGGAGGAGATGAGGGTTCCTAGGGTGTGGGGTTCGGGGTGTAGGGTTTGGGAACCCTATACCCTGCACCCAAACCCTAAACCCCAAACCACATCCCGACGGGTAGATTTCTGCCCGACGCCTCTGGTCCCGCTGTAAAGATGGGGTTTCAATGATTCCTAGGAGTTCTGCCACCCGATGACCCCTCTTGGAGGGTCGGCGGACTTAGTAACTGGCTACTTCATAGACTTATAAGTACCATGACCCCAATTAGGATCCCTTTTAGGGTACTTATAACTCTACTTAGAACCTACTTACTAAGTTTTTCGATCCTCCAAGCTACACATGAGCCCTGTCTTGGCTTCAGGGTGGTTTCAGGGAACCTGCAAAGTTGCTCTAGGGTTTAGAGGAGTTGCCTGCAAGGAAAGGGTTTAGGGTGTTAGTTAGGGATTGTGGTGAAGGGCTTCGGGTGCAGAGCCTTCTTGCGATAGATAAGTCTTTCGGGTTGATGAGTGTGAGCCACAAAAGAAGAAGTGGAGTTGGGCTCTCAAGTCCATTGCGCACGGACGCTTCCAGTACTGCAGCTGCAGCTCTGGCCCCTAAACCCTAAACCCTAAACCCCTAAACCCCTAAACCCCGAAACCCTAAACCGTAAACCCTAACTGTCGGCTTGCAACCCTCCGAACTCTAAACACTCGCGAGGCAGACTCCAATCCCGATTCTATAGACACTTCATGGAACAGGGTGGGCAGGCGGTTTAGGGTTTTGGGTTTGGGGTTTAGGGTTTTGGGTTTAGGGTTTAGGGTTCAGGGTTTAGGGTTTAGGGTTTAGGGTTTAGGGTCTAGGGTTTAGCAGGAACCACCAGCGTCCTCCACATCGCGTGGGCCATGCTGTTCATCGTGGTCTTCAAGTGGGGCGCTCCGGCCAAAACCTAAGACGCCGAACCTGAAGTCGTAAACCCAAACAAAGTTTAGGGTTTAGGGTTTAGGGTTTAGGGTTTAGGGTTTAGGGGTTTAGGGTTTAGGGTTTAGGGTTTAGGGGTTTAGGGTTTAGGGTTTAGGGTTTAGGGTTTAGACAAAAATCCCAAAGCTTCGAATGCCAAACCGAAACCCCACATCCCTTAAACTAACCCTTAGGGGAACCTTGATAAGAGCCCCGAAACCCTAAAAGGAGCCACTTCAGCCAAAACCCAGACACCCCATAGTCTCCGCGGCCGAGGTTTCGGATTTCCCTACACCCTAACCCCCACACCGTGGCTTTCTTGCGTTGCTTCATCCCTCCGCCCCTGAAACTTTGAACTGTCTCCAGGTTCCCAGTAGTACCCTTTGCCGTTTGTCTTTTTAGCTTAAACCCAAAACCCAAAACCCTAAACCCAAAACCCAAAACCCTAAACCCTAAACCCAAAACCCCAAACCCAAAACTCAAAACCCAAAACCCTAAACCCTAAACCCTATAACCGAAGAGTAGGAAAAAGGCCACCCTTATTCATCCAGGGGCTGCCCGGGGAACCCAGGGCTCCACCGCTTTTAAAGACGAAGCCCTCAACCCTAAACCGCAAGCCCTTAACCCTAAACCCCAAGCCCTAAACCGTAGGCCCTAAACCCTGAACCCCAAACCCTAAACCCTAAGCCCTTAACCCTAAACCCGAAGCCCTAAAGCCTAAACCCTAAACCCCAAACCCGAAGCCCTAGCTTTTTTGAGTCGCTGACGGCCAAGGCAACTTGGGTGCAGGCTCTGCGAACGTCGTGACCTGGATGCTTCAGTGGCTCCTAGGGCCACTGGGCCGCAGCAAAAAGGGAGGAAGAGGAGTCGTAGGGTTGAGGGGTTTAGGGTTGAGGGTTGAGGGTTTAGGGTTGAGGGTTTAGGGTTCAGGGTTTCGGGTTTAGGGTTTAAGGCTTTGGGTTTAGGGTTTCGGGTTGAGGGGTGTGGGGCTTTGGGGGTTTGATTAGGGTTGCGGGGTTAGCCTAACCTGTATCCGGGGTCGGGGGTTAGGGGTTTAGGATTTAGGGTTGAGGGCTGCAGAGTTTGGGAGTTTAGGGATAGAGGACGGTGAGGGGCTAGGGGTTTAGGGGTTCGCAGTTTCCGGTTTGGGAATTGGGGCTTAGGAGTTTGTGGTTTAGGGTTCAGGGATTAGGGGTTAGGTTTTATGGGGGTTTAGGGTTTCTGGGATCAGGGATAAAGGTCACAGAGGAGTTGCAAAGGTTAGTGTTTCTTTCAGTCTCGAAGTCTTTATGTACACTTTAATATTTATAACATTACACTACATTACACTACATT
>CAJNDV010032052.1:116709-141924 GCA_905221635.1 Symbiodinium sp. CCMP2456 | reverse complement strand
CAACTGCATTCGGGTTCGTGGCTCCTACCAGGTTTTTTCCTGTGCTACCAGCCGGAGCGCCTGCGTGGGCGTCGCTATGGGTAGATTCGTGTGCCGGATGTTCTCTGCACAATAAGGCCCACCAGCAGACGCTGTCCAGGTGATTTGGTCATCATGTGTAGTTCTTTTGCTTTGCTGGAATGTGCGCCGTTTCACGACGATGCTTGGTGGGGCAGGACGCGGACGTTCAGGGCCCCTTGTGGGATCTCGTGGGGGCCGGGGGGCGTACCTTATGCCTTGCGCTTGGAGCAAACAAGCAGAAAGAGAAAGGGTGTTGGTACCTTGTCGGGCTGTGCGTTGTGAGGGATTTTGCGCGTGTGCTGGATCGGATTTCGAGAAACCTCATCTTTGGGAGACTTGCGAATCGCGATTCCCCCTGCACTCCATGTTCCGTGGAATGTAAGAGACAAATCCATGCGCAAGCAGTCGCAAGGTGTTGCAATGTTTCTCTCAGCAACATGGTTTGACGAGGTTAGCCCAAGCCCAACAGCGCTGCGCAGCGCGCGGCACCAAGCCATCTCGGAAGTTCGCAAACCCCCTGATGCAATTATACGCCATCTCGCCAAGCGAGAGGGATAATCTTGAACATCTAAGCATGCAAGGTTAGGAAATTCGACCGATGCAGTTTCAGTTCCGAGGTTTGAACGTGCAGGTGTGCCTGGTGCCTTCCCCTGCATGACAGCGTGGGGTTTTCGCAGTGGCACACATCTTGCCACGTTTCATTCCAACCGCACGACAACGATGCCAAGGAACGAATGTTGATCATGTTGCCGAAAACTCGGACTTGCGGAGGAGGTTTCTCCCTCAATCGATGAAAGTTGAATGGCTGAACTTTGACATCCACTGCCAGATCAAGGCTCAGCGCATGTATGGCGGAGTTGGAAACCCTTCGGCATGAAAACGACGGCCCAGAACTTGGATGCGGGGTTGTTCGGCCGACGATAATCATCTGTGAAATGCAGAGGAGCTTCCGGGACCGTTTGTTCGGGTTGGCATCGTGAGGCCTCCGAGCCCACAGGGAAACATCGCAACAGGTCTGTTGCTTACATGGTGATGCACATTTCAGTTCCCAACTTTGGCCTCCTGTTAGTTTATTGGATTGGCCACATTGCCATAGCCTGTAGCAAGGTGATGATGCAGCTCCACTCGGACAGGGAACAGCCAGGTTCCGAGCATTCCTGTAGAGATGTTGTCGTTGTATGGCGATTGGCGTTGTTTCCGCCGAGGTTGCACCAGGCCCATATCAAGTTGCAGGAAGAACACAAGCAAAGCGACGAACTCAACGTGCATACGAAGAATCATTCATGTGTCCAAGTAGTTTGAAATTTTCGCTGTCCGTTAGAGTTCCTCAGGCACTGCTGAACGAGGCCGCTTTCAAGATTTGCACAGCCTGGAACTTATCCCGGACCGGTAGTGGAAAGCTCACGTGATGTCGCTGCATAGGCCAGGAACAAGAGCATCGCCAGAGGTTGGAGTCGCACACCTAGCGAGATGCCATGTTGAATCCATTTTGCCAGTCCCGTTCATGTCCACTGATGCCATCCTTTCAGGCCAGCGTAAGCAAGCAGTTTGCAACATGTACTGGCGGTTAACTTCGACCAACCCAAGAGGTCATCGGCAGGTCCATTTTTCCCATCCAGGGCATGTTGGAAACAGCCATGAAGAAATGAACAATAATGCGAATGCTGTTGTTTTCACTAGTAGAACATTGTCGGTCCTCGAGTTGGCTGTGAAGCCATGGAGGAAGCTCGGGCAATGCTGGATGCCCTCATGGGCCCCAGCCGCAACCAGGACCAGGCCAGCAAGGACACCGAGACACCAGACTTTGCAGACGAAAAGGTGCCGGGCTTAGATTGAAGGAGTTCTTGGCATGCGGTTGGTAAACGATCGGCTGTGCTCGGCTGAGGTTTGCAAGAACTTTTTGGTTGGTTTCTGCCCTCACGACTGGTTCACCACATCCCGACGCAAGATGCCTCCCTGCAATAAGATCCACTCGGAGGTTCTCCGTGACACGTTTGAGGCCCATCCCGAGGTTGCGAAATATCGGCGCGCGTTCGAGGAGCAGTTTCTGAAGTACCTGGAACGAGTCACACGTGACTGCGACATGTTCATTGGTCGGGAGAAGATTAAATGCAGGCCAAAAGGTTCGGGAGGCGTAACCACGCGAATGCCACCCGACGTTCAAGAGAAGTACGATGCCTTGCAGAAGGAGCACCAGAAATTGGTGAAGGAGGCTGAGGAGAAGGCTGATGAGTCTCTCAGCCGAAGTGAGGAGCTGACCCGGCAGGCTAAAGAGGTGGAGCAGGAGCTGAATGATTATCAGAAGCGCTACCGATTTGAGTTCCCTGGTGAAGAGGTTTGTGAGGTCTGTGGTGTTCGCTACGCTTCGCAAGCAGCGGACAATCCAGATTGGCACGAGCGTGCTTCCCATCTCAACGGCAAGATGCACCATGGCTGGTTGCAGATTCGGCAGAAGTTGCAGCAGCTGAAGGAGAAAGAGCGCGTGTGGGAGCGCGAGGATTATCGAGAGGAGCAGAAGAATGGAAAAGCGAAGAAGCCGAAGCGGGGCAGGACGACGTCCAGCGATCGAAAGCGTTCCAAGGCGAAGCGCTCGCGGAGCCGACGATCCGGTAAGCCGAAGAGGAGACAGCGTCGACCCAGCTCCTCTGCATCAAAGCATGCAAGGAATACAAGGCACAAGAATCGGAACTCCAAGGATCCAAGTGAGAAGAAGAAGAAAGTTAGGAGGAAGCGTTCCAGCTCGAGCTGAGCAGGCGGTGCAGAAAGGGCCGAGAGACGCTTCAGAGAAGAGATAAGGCATGTGCGAAAGGGCTTTTCCATGTGCTTCTGAGGTTGCAGCTTCACAGCCAGGCGGAAGAGAGGGAGACGGCCTTGACTGCCCGCCAGGAGGGCAAGTGACGACGCAAGCCGCAAGCTGCCGTCAGCCGCAAGCCTTGATCTTTCCACTGCGCTCGGCTGAAGGAGATGTTGCAACGAGAGCATCAGAAGGCAGCTCGTGCCATCTCGCTATTCGTCAGCTTGCTGTGAGCGGCAGGTGTGGGAAGATCTGCAGCAGTACCGGCAAAAGCACAACGACAAGGTTCAAGATCTGTGATTGCCGACTGCAAGACTGTTGTGGTGACTTTCCAGGAGAGAAACTTGCAGGCATTTGTGCGGTTGGCGCCGGGGACTTTCACTTCGGCAGACGGTTGAAGTGCCATACGTATGCGCAGTCAGGGTCGCTTCACTTCGGTTTTTTGACAGGCAAGATGCTTTCTCCATGGTAACGGAGCTTCAGGCCTTGACGACGCTTCGGATTCGTTTCTTTCGAGGCCCGTGAGTTTTTGTTGAGGAGAATTTCGTGGAGCAGACTCGCCGATACCAGGAGCAGGGCCCCCTTGGGGCTCCCTGCTCTTCGCACGTTTCCTTGTGGGCCAGCTCTCAGCAGACGTTCCCAGGTTGTCACAGCGAGTTCGTGCCCAGCAGCAAGAGATGCAGCAGGATATCGTGGAGGCTGGTACAAAGATGTTCCGCTTGAGCTTAGCGGACTTAGCGGGATGATGCCAGCCAGAAGAAAGTCCCCAAGCACAGCGATTGATGTCATAATTTGGTTTCAGATTTCAGCATCGGTCAGAAGATGTTAGAAGGGACCCGAGAGACTCGAAAATCTCGAAAGGACCTCAAGTTGCGGCACCCCAACCCTGCGTCGCTCAGCCTAACCGAACTTAACGGCGGACCCAAGTGTTGGCATGCTCCCGAGGCTCTGCAACAGCACTCAGACTCAATCCGGGTGTGGAGCACTGGCTTGGAGTGCATGCTGCGATGATTCTGTCATGGGCGATCTTAGAGGGCCCATGATAACAGCCGACCATGCCAGTATCTTTTGGACTTCAGGAGTTACATGCTTCCTATAAGTTGGCCAGTAGTATCCTTGCGACCAGACCTCACAGGACGAGGGTTGTAGTCAGACTTGGTGGGAGTGCCTCTGCAGGAAACGAGTTGAACGTCTCTCTACCTGGTCTTCTGGCTGGTGCATTACTAATCTCAGCAAAAATGTCTTGGCTTGCTTGGCTCTCGCTTCCCGATGCCCTGTGTCCAGAGACGGGGTGCGACCGAATTGAGAAACTTCCCGACAGCTGGGCGCAGGCATGCATTCTCAGCATTTCACGGAGCCTGAAACGTTTGGTCCCTTTCAGTGTTGTCCAGCAGTGCTGCCCCGCTGAAGTTCACCGAAACTTCTTGATCTTTGGCACCCCGGAAGGCGGAGCAGGTGGCTGCACTCTCCCTGCAATGCTCCGGCGAGCTGAAGAGTGTCCTAGGCACGAAGTGTAGGTCTACGCAGCATGTTGCGCAGCATCTCTCCTGAATCGGATTGGGAAGGTCACGCACGTGACATGAGTTCGGCTGGGGAGGCCGGCAGGAGCAACCAGAAGTGTCACTTCGTTCCAGGCTAACTTGTTCAGGAGCAATGGAAGCAAGATGCCCACCGACTGCAAGAGCAGCTGCACAACCTCCACGCGTCATGGGCTCATGACTCGATTTGAGAGGAGTTCCTGGGTATGTTTGCACGGTTCCAGGAACCATCGGGAAGCAGCCAGAACTGTGCGTGAGTTTCGCCAGGCACAGCTGATCGTGAGATGAGTTGCTTCTGGTATGTTGACGCTGACCAGTGAAAGGCAGATGACGCAAGAAAGCAGGAGGAGAACCGCCAAGTCGAAAGGATTCAAGGCACCAACCTGAGCCTCATCGCCTGACAGGAGGATCGTCGAAGAGAGGCGCAGGAGAGCCACTGGGTGTGCGGGTCTGGATTGGGTCGTTTGATGTCCTGCAACTCGGGACTCAAGGCGAAGCAGGCCGAAGAGAGGAAGAAAACGATGATGGAGCGTCGAAGCCTTTTCCATCTTGCCATTTGCTGCTTGCGAGAGAGAGGGGCACCCCTGAAATTCCAGCGAGGCCACGGACTCGTCACCAGCCCAAACATTATCAGGCAGATGGCGCAGGCAACGGTCAAGTGCTGATGCCAGGTTGTGGTTCCCGTCTTCATGATACTCCGAGTAAGCAGGAATTCAGGTTACGAAAGCTTGGAACTCTGTTCGGCAAAAGCGTTTGCCAAAAGCGGTGTCAGATTTTCAAAACGGTTGTATGAAGACAGGCCATGGTTGGCATTGAAGTGGACAAGATTGTGTCGAACTTGGTTTCCTGCTGTGCTGCTTCATACTGCGAAAGGCTTGGGATGTGCGCATTCGCAAGGACCAGAAAAACAGACGAGAGAAGCCAGACGCCTTTGAGATTCTCTTGCTTCCCCTTAAATGGCAAAGCTCGTCAAAATTGTTCAAACAGCAAGGCGGAAGCTTAAGGTCATCTGTGATGTGAAGACTGTACGAGGACGGGGTCTCGGCATGCAAGGTGGACAGGAGAAGCGCGGCTGATCAGATGCTGATGCCGATCGCTGCGACAGGCATAGCAGTGAACCAGGTCAAGCTGCAATGGTCCAAGGTTCGGACGCGTCACGGGTGGGCGGCGTGGGCACTTCACATTTGAAGCGGGAGCTGGGCAGGCGCCGTACAGGGAATGGTCGGAGAAGTGCTCCTGCGACCTGTCACAGGCCTGGCTCAAATTGCATGGCTCCTCTCCGGCTCGTTGAAACTCCGTGAGGTCATGAGTTTGGGATATGCCTTCGCTGCGCGAGCTTGCTCCCTAGAGAGAAAGTGGAGACGTATAGGACCAGCGTGGGCACTTCATTTTCTGTGTTTGTTTTGGGGCGGTTCAATCTTTTTTCCCGGCTTTTGGGGGACAGGGTTCCGTTTCGCCTTGCACCGGACACTTCCATATCAGCTGAAACCTTCGGGACACGGGATTTCAGTAGTACACTGTAGAGGCTTCGAATGCGGCTTTTTTTTGAAGGCGACCTGGCTCTTCCCGGACCAGGTGTCCCCGCATCATTGTTTCTCCCTGTGCTCACCTTAGCCAAGTGCTCTTGTTGGTTCCATCACAAAGTGAGCATGTGCCGGCAAGGCAGACTCCTGCCCGCTCCTTCGACTTCATCTGCTTCTCCGACAGCGATGTGGAGGCGTCATGGAGCTGTTTCAGCTCCTTTGGACTCTCGCGTTTGCGAAGGCTTTGGTGCTGGTGATCAGCAGGCTGTGCACCAGGACTCGGTAGGCTCCAAAGAGCCGCAGAGCAGGGTCTCTGCAACGGCTTTGCTGAGAAGACTGTCGTTTGCAGGATCCGCGGCTGGCCCCTCCATGGCGGCGTAAGCTCCCATGCGAAGTGCGCCATGTTCAACATGTTGTTGCGACCTGCGTATTCGTGTCGATTTCACCTGTTTTTGGACTGATGCCGCAGCCAGTCTGTCACGGTACAAGTAGCATGCAATGCTCGGTCTTTCTTCCGTGAAATGCAAATCCAACTGTAGCTGGGTTGCATTTTCTGTGTTACGACAGGCCCACCCGCAGAGTGATCAGATGATAACTGATATGGAATGTATGAATTGGTCACGTTTCCAACTGTTATAGCCCACCATTCACAATGCCATGTCGACGAGCTCATCCAATATCTCGTCCACTTCTCACAGCTCGGATGCAGGAACCCTGGTTCGTCCCAGTCTCGTCAGCGACAACTCCCGACGCTTTCTCCGTGAAGCCTTGGAGAAATCGTGCCTGCAGTTCGAGCGACGGCATGGCTATGTGCGACCACGTCGATTTTTGCCTAGTGGTCACGAGTGCATCATCAAGGACTTGGGTGAATGCGGTGATCGGAAATGTGGAAACTATCGTTTGGGAAAATACTCAGCTGTTCGACCCGACTTCTTGAAGTTCTGTGTGGAGCATATCAAGACATGCTGCTCCAAAGCTGGTCTCGTTTACTGTTCACTTGGGAGTGGCCAGCTCCTTTTTGATTGGGAGCTGCTTGAGCACCTTATACAGAAGGAGGGTGTGCATGTCCGTGCCATTCACCTAATTGATATCGCCTACGGCGGCGCGAAGCATCGTGCCAGCGCGGTGCGGGCACAGCGGCTTTTCGCTGGGTGGTTTCAGGAGGGTGCGTGGGACCAGGGCCAAGCTCACAAAGGGGGACCTTGCCTCATTCGCAGCTTTCTGACAGCAAACGACTTCCAGAGTTGGGTAGCACGGACTGGTGAACATGTGGATGTTCTCCTCGACTGCGATGCCGTCAGTGCCAGGAAGAAGATGGATGTTGACAAGTTTCGTCTTTCAGTTCTGAAGGCGGGCGGTGTTTGCCTGGTGCTGTCGAATCCCGCAAAGCGCATTGCGATGCAGAAGTCCGCCAGTGGCAAGAAAGGGCTTCGCGAATTGGTGCAGCAAGTGTACCGACGCGGAGCTTGGCACTCGAGAGCTTCTGTCAGCCATGACCGCTCGCCCAGCAGGAGACAGAAAAAACGCCGCTGCACGTCCACGGAGGATGAACAAACCCAACGTACCACGAAACGGAAGCGACGCTGCAAACGGATGTGTGTGGGTTGAATCTTACCGCTCGACACTGCTCTTCAGTCCAGCTTTCGGCGGCAAAAAAGGCTGATTCAGACCGGACTGGCAGATGCAGCAGACATGCCATGCTCGCGGCATTCTTTCATTGACACTGCTGACAAGTCTTCATGAGATAATGCTTCGAGCGCGAGGTTCACCGCCATGAAGGGTTGGAGCAAGGTGCAGCCGAGCTCTGAGACTCTAAGCACTGTCTTGATGCCTGATCATCACATGCCCCGATCCCATCTTGGTTGCAACCAAGGGCCGCCTGTCGTGCCAACAGGAATCAGCCCCTCAGCACCTATCTGCGAGAGGCCTTGGGCCTTTGGAGCTCCCGGACCAGGCCAGGCCTGGCGTCGGTGAACTTCTTGTCAGGCAGCTGAGAAGATGCCAGCTCGCCAGGGCCCGGGGCCCCGGGAGCCACTGTGACCCACTGACGGTCTGGTAAGTCGTTCACTGTGGATGCCCCGGCAGGTCCGAACCAGCTGCCGCGCGTGCCGTCTCCTGACGAAACTGACGAAGAGGAGGAGGAAGAAGAAGAGGAGATGGACGAGGACTTTGTCGTTCCCGCTTGCGCTGTTTCTCTGTTGAATGGGTTTCTCTGCCTTCTTGCCCGGACGAAGTCAAGAAGTCTACTTGTGCGAGGATGAGGACTCAAAGTGAAGCTCTTTTCTCTTGACTCGCAAGGCACTCTCCGAAGGAGTTGTGCACAGGAGACGCTAACGACTTCGCCCGCAGTCCAATGCAGACTGTGACTACGCCTGCCTGATGCAGTCAAAGATGGAGTGCTGCCCTGGTCATCGAGAGCCTGTTGCGCTTTCTTTGCTTGCCTTCAGGCAGCCCTTCTGCATGCTCCTGCTGTTGCCACTGCCAGCACGAGAAAGCAAGTTTTGGTGATGACAGCGCGGACGGCAGATTGGAACGGATTGCATTGAAGACTCGGGGGGAATGATGATTGCTGAAGCACGTCGTAGAATCGTATGATCTCTTCGGGCAAGCTGCTTGGACATAGATGTCTTTCAGTCTCGCAGACGAACGTAGAGTCATCAGTCAGAAGTTAGGGCTGCATGTAGTTTGAGGTGAATGCATGTGCCATTTTGAGCAGAAGAGATAGCACTAGGAGGCGATAGCAATCGTTGTCCGATCCAACAGTCTGGATAATGTTCTCGCATTCAGCAGTATTCAACATAGAAAAATGTCCGTTGCCAATGCAAGTTTGGGTTGAGGCATCCCAGAAGCTACATGACATGCAAACAACTCTCACCTCCCGAGCTCAGCTCCTCACTACGCTCATCCAGTGTGATGTCCCCTGCCTGCCCCACCGACAGAGCAGACGGCCCTGATTCTTGAATGTTCAGACTGTCAGGCAAGGGTCGTGAGAGCGATGCATTGCGGGATTCCCTGATGACATCCCCGAAGACATAGCGCACCATTGACCCCATGACTTGAGAGCCATGGCCACCGGCAGTGGAGATGCGGTTTTTGACGACCACAGAGCGCTGGAGCTGTCGTCGGCCGCTTGGGATAGCTTCCGGCAAGTGGGCGACTTGAACAAGGCAGCTGACGCGTTGCGCAGCCTGGTGTCGGCCAAGTGTGCGCTCCTGGATCACGATGTGGTGGAACTCGCCCGGGCTGGCGTGGACGTGTGCCACAACTCCAGAGGCCGTCAGCAGGGAACGGAACTGGCAGAGGCAAAGATGCTGCTGGCATTTGCAGAGGCTGCTTGTAGGTCTGAGCCCTCGAGCATCTTGTGCAGCGAAGCGATAGCAGCCACGGAGAAGGCTCACGAGACTTTTCTGGCCACCGGTGATGCTGTACACCGAGCCGAGTCCTGCGTGTGGCTTGCCAAGCTTCATGTCTGCCAATGTCGGGAAGAGAACTCCGACTCCGAACACTTGAGGCTATCGAAGAAAGCTTCTGCGCTGGCCTTTCAGATTGCGGACTTGTCTGGCGACACGCGGGGCAAGGCGAAAGCGTGGTTGGCCATGGCAGCGGCTGCCTTCGTTGAGGATGGAGAGTGGCAGCCAACAGCCGAGAAGGCGCTTGAGGCTTCTCAGGACGGAAGCGATCCGGAGCTGGAAGTCGAGGTGCGGCTGGCGGTGGCTTCGTGGCATTTGCAGAAGGGAGCACCAGCCTCCTGTTTGGAGCACGCACAAGAGCTGCTCGACATTTTACAGGAGCAGGGTGCTGGCAGTCATCGTCAGCTTGAGGCAACACGGCTGGCTTGCGCTGCACATGTCGAGTTGGAGAACCCGGGCCATGCCCAGCGCCTGGCACGAGAACTTCTGCGATCGGCACAGGTCGATTCCACTTTGACGGTTCAGGCTTATGCCTCCAGGCTCGTTGCTTCAGTTCAGCTCGCGGCCGGCGATCTTGATTCCGAGTCGGGTGCCATCGCTGCAGCAGAGCGGGCGGCGAACTTGTCTCGCAGCTGCAGTGACCTGCAAGCAGAGGCAAGGGCAGTGTTGCTTGTGTTGCAAGCAGCGCGACGGAAGCTGGCAAAGGCCCCACTTTCGGGCCAAGAGGGTGCCAAAAAGACATGCCTCCTTGCTATGCAGACAGCCTTCGGGCTGGCTGATGCACGTGATGGCTTGCAGTTGGCGGTAGAGCTGTTGGGCAGCACAGTGGAGACCCTGAGTCTATTGGGAAAGGCTTCTGAGGCACTGCCTCTTGCCACCAGGCTGCAGGCAGTGTGCGAGGAAGACCTTTCGTTGCTGGCCTCGATTCTGTCCGCCAGGGGCAAGGTCATGTTGGAGAGCCGCCGCTTCGGGGAGTGTGTTTCTGCCGCACAGGAGTCTGCTCGCCTCTACGAGGAGAGCGGGAAGCAGCTCGAAGCAGCCTCTGCACTCTCCGTTGTCGCCCAAGCACAGATGAAGCAGGGAAAGCTTAGCGCAAGCCGGCAGAATGCACGCCGAGCTCGGCGACGATTCGGCGAAGCCGGAGATCACGAACAGGAGATTCAACTGAGGCTAGTCGTGGTGCGCGCGTGCCTGGCAAAAGACGAGAGAGGCAATCGTCAGCAACGGGATGCCTTCCGAGAGGCCCAAGAGGCCATGAAAATGGCAGCGGAGCTGGGAAAGGCTGATCTGATGGCCATGACGCTTGCGGCCTATGCTAGGGCTTGCTACGAGATGGACCAACATGATAGCTGCTGTCAAACAGTGGAGGAGCTGTTGCAGATGCAAGCCTGCAGGTCCGATTGTCGCTTGAGTGCTTTGTGACTCTGCCAAAATGCATCATTTCACCTTTTAGTCATGAAATCTTCCTCGGAAGTGGCAGTCCCAATCTCAGGTACTACGGTGCTCTTGCCAGTGAGAAGCTTGGGCAGTACCTCAACGCCAAGAGATATGCGGAGCAGGTGCTGGAGACCGAGGCGGCCGTGGGCGCGGGCAACACCTTGGCCGAGCAGGCGATGTGCATCTCCGAGACCGAAGCGGCGGCCGCACGGTAGCACCCGGTAGCAGTGGTTAAGCTCAGACTGCAAGCAGTTGCGTCATGCTCAGGAAATCATCGGCGAGTGTCGGGTGCTCTGTGACTCATTGCAGAAGAAGCTGCTGCTCACGCGAGCCACGGCCCCACTGCTGGTGCAGGATATTCAAGCAGATCTCCTGAGTCCGACATGACATGCTACGCCTTGGGCCCTGAGCCTATGCTGGAGCTTTGCGAGGAGAAGTGGCAGCAAGACGAGAACAGGCGAGCACCGAACTCGGATCGAGGCAGTTTCCGGATCCCTGGTCTTCGCACATCGCAGAAAAATTCCTGGAGAGGTGACTCCACGGCGGTGGATCTGAAATGCCATAAGTGCGGGTGCCACTTGCCATGGGACTGCAACTTCTGCCCAGACTGCCGCCAGGCCAAACTCAAGATTGCTGCTTCTGCAGCCTTGATTCCTGCACGTGCTTGTTAGGCAGGTTGGCAATTCGAGTTTCCCAGTTTTCTCCGAGGTGGAGCCAAGCAAATCAAGCAGGACAGGCAGGCCGCGGCCAAGCCATCTGCGAGGTCGCAGGGCCCCACAGAGGCGCAGTCTGGACGGCCAGTGAAGCCAGCAGTCCAGGTGCTCCCGCCTGTTATGTCATTTTCGATGTCCGGAACTTGTGCAAGGGGTTCCAGAGAGGTGAGAGCTTGATGCAAGGGTGGATTTCTCAACCGCGCAATGCAGAGAGAAGAGGATGCGCCTCTGCAGCGCAGAATCCAGGAGATTGCTGGCAAGCTGCCACTTGGGTCAGCGTTGGAAGGGGAGGTGACCAGGTTTCAGGTACTGCAGGGCAGTCCAGCTGTCCAAGGCTGGGGTTGGATTGGCAGAGCATCGAAGGGGACGTGCCCCTGAGTGACGTTGGCCTCTCCAGCGGTGCCGCAGTGATGCTCCGTGATGAGTTGCAAGCAGATGTCCGGGGTATCAAGCTGCCTGCGACTCTGTTTTTCGACAATCCCACTATCCGTGAAGTTTTAACTTATCTCAATCGTTAGTAACCGTTAGTACTCGCGTCATCTCAGCTGGCAGAACATGCTGGCCAGGGGTTGGTTGCCGGAAGTGGTTTCAATCCGACGGCTTCAGCTATCTGTAGCCTGAGCTTCAGAAGAACTGTCCGCTTGTTTTGCAGGGTCTGCCATGCTGCCTTTCGACACGTTCTTCCGAGGTCGTGAGCCTCCGTGTGTGCGCTGCATTTCCATGGTCGATGATGTGGCTGTGTGTCCAGCTTTTTTCGATGCCTGAAACGAGCGCGAGATCAAGCTAACGGTCACGTAAACAGATTCCACCCTAAAGTGGGCCGCCCACTTGATGCATCTCCCAGTCATCTCCATGCCATACTGAATGGATAGATGAAGTTGGGCTGCCATGGCTTCATCACGCTACCCGACCCAGAGGCGGGTGCTTGCCGTCAATAAGGACGTCGTCCGGTGCCCGAGTTCCCGCACCTTGAAAGCCATGTCAGGTTGCTTTGCACGCTGTGGTCGAAACATGGATTGCGGTGGGCATCTTCCACGGCCAGCTTCCTTCCTCCGCCGAAGCGGCGCTGGTCACCGCCTTCCAGGCTTCCGGCATCCCTTGGATTTGCCTCCCCGGAGCTGCGAAAGTCACGGAGTCCAAAAGAACTCAATCGCAGAGCCGGGCCCGGGCCTTCGGCACCGAAAAAAACGCAGACAGTGCCTTCGCTGCAGGCAGCTTCTGTTCGAATGGTCGTCATGGAAGAAGCGCTTCTAGACTCAAGGTGCCGCCGGAAGCATCCCCGAGGAAGAAAGGCGGAAAGAAGCATAGACATTCGACAGACTTGGAGGAGTTGTCCTCGCCCTCACCTCAGATGCCGGCAGTTCCCAGGTTTGGGCAGCGCCAGGCCAGATCACACGCTTCCATCCGAATCGTGCAGCCGAACTTTCAGGATAACGTCGTAAAGGCTTCTGCTCGGGTTGCCGGGTTGCCGGGTTGCCGTCCTACTCAGCCCGTCTTGCGGCTTGAGGTGCAGGGGCTGCAACCTTCCTTTCCTGAAGCAAGCTTCCACTTCGAACGGAACAGTGAAAGCAACGAGAAGGAGAAGAGGGTTTGGGTGTGCTCCACAAACGACTCTGCAGTCCGCACGAGACAGCAAAGTCAAGATAGAGATCGGCGCTCTTTATTCGGCCAGCGTTCTTCCTTGTTGGATTAGACACCGGAAGGCTGCATTAGTCCTGTGAGGCACGTCCTTAGTAGAATCCGCTCCTAACGGTCCGGAACCTTAAGTAACAACAGAGGCAAAGGAGAGAAATAGGAGCCTCATCACACAGAAAAGGAGGGGACGCTAACAGCGATTGCTTATCCTCGGGCCTGTGGTGTCCCAATTTCCGATTTGGGACTTTCCGAAAATAGGGGGGTACCTGATTTTGGGGTCCTTATAGTAAGGATCCTACTATTTAGGGTGCTATATTAGGGTCCCCTATTGTCGGAAACCCCCACTTGTTTTTGCATCATCGCTCACAGGTGTCAGAGGTTTTGCAGTCAGTTTTGATAGCAGGGAGGGTTGGCAGCCCTTGTGGCAGGCCAAGAAGCTGGCGCAACGGCCTGTTGCCGCTCTACCCAGAACTCCTCAGTTTTTCGTCCGCTTCGGCCCACCGATGACAGCAGAAGATCTCACACATGACGCACCGTCTGTGCTGGTGGAATCGCGGAAGCTGATCGATGATGTCTTGGAGCGGCGCGACAAGCTGCAGTCCGCTCCGGACTATGTGGCACCGGACACGCCCTTTTGGCGCGTGCCTGCGAAGAGAAGAAACAAGAAGGGCCCCAAGTGGGAGTTCCATCCGCAAGACGCACAGGCCGCACAGGATGAAGGCGAAGCCGCAGAGCAGCTCCAGGGCATTGTGGACCTCGGCAGAAATCCCCTTGGCCGGACCCCGGGTGGCCGCCGCAGGTCCGAGCCGCTGTCCCCAAGCAACGCCACCTCCAAGCTGCTGCGGGCAGGCGAAGATCGCCCTGCCGAGGCAGATCTGCAAACCGAGGGCCTGCGGCTGCAGCCGGAGTTGGTCAGCGAGAGACCTGGCCGAATGAAAAGGGTTGCGAGACGAGCTGAGAGAACTTGCGTTGCGACGCAGCGGCAAAGTAAGACATTCGCCCACTGAGGTTGGATTCACCGTTGGACGATGCCGCTGCGGGTGCTGCAAGTGTGGTGGAGAGTGGAGGAGCGACCCAGCGGTCTTCGCGCCGTCCCGAGGACAGCCTAATCGCCGCTCTACGGCGAAAGGCCACCGAGTATGCGCAGACCGGTGTGGACCCGGAGCTTCTGCAGAGCTTGTCGGAGGCTTTGCAGCACCATCCGGGCACGGAGCGGGCGGCGAGGCTGCGTGAGATGCAGAGCTGTGAGAAGGACTTCGAGGCACTGGTGATGGAAGGAAAGGCATCAGTCGCTAACATCAACGAGCTCATTCGAGCGCAAGCGCTGCAAGGCCGAATGGCAGATGCCATGCAAACGCATGATGCCATGAAGCTTCATGGCTATGCGCCTGATGCTGAGACCTTTGTTTCCCTCCTTGCCGGAGCGGCGCATCAGCAAAATGCCGATCTTGCAAGGAAGCTCTTCTTGAAGATGCGGGAACAGATGATTTCTGCAACCCCAAGGGTGTACGCAACATTGATACAAGCTCATGTCCGTGCAGGCGACACTGCATCGGGATATGCGCTATTGCGAAAGATGGAGGACGAATCAATTCAGCCCGATGTGGTAGTCCACACTGTGCTCATCAACGGACTGGTGAATGAAGGGCGCATTGAGAGGGCCTGGGAGGAGTTTCATGCGGCCAGGACCTGGAAGTTGATTCAGCCTGATGAGGTACTGTTTACTGTTATGATCAAAGCCTGTGCGATCATGCAAGAGGCAGAACGAGCTCTGAACCTCCTGGATGACCTTCGGACGTGTGGCCTGTATCCGACAGACATCACCTATGGGGAGATAATCCATGCCGTCTCTACTACGTCTGACCATGCTCGCAAGGCTTTCGATTTCTATCGGCAGATGCAGGCGGAGGATCTGCCCGTGAGCGCCTTTGTTTTTGAGCATCTGCTGCAAGCCTGCAGGCACTTGGGAGACGCCAAGCGAGCGAAAGCTCTCGTTGAAGAAATGGGTGAGCAACATGTCGTTCTAAGCCCTGTCATGTACAATCATCTGGTGGGCCTTTTTGCAACAGCAATGCGGCGGCCTCACGTGTCAGATGTGGAAAGGCTGCAAAATCTGCGCCATGCATGGGGGGTGGTCTCTGCTGCTCGCGAGGCATATTCAGACAAGCTTGACTGGACGAGCTTGTTGAATGAGATCGTGGGTGTCTATGTAGCAGGTGGATTCTCTGATTTCGCTATGGACATGTTGCCGCAATACGCTGTCTTCGGTGCAGAGCCTGACGCGGAGACCTGGGAGCATTTGCTGCGCATGCTTGGGGAGAGGGACATCGGCCGTTTCTTCACGCTCTGGAACAGTGTCCCAAAGCCGCTGCCGGAGGAGCTGTATCAACTGGCCTTGGATGTTGCGCTGCGCTCGCGCTCGTCGCAGCAGACCTGCGCTGTCTTGGAGGAAATGTACACGGTTCCCGTGTTTCCAAGCCCACAGCTGACAGAGCGCCTGGCCAGGGCTGGCCGGCACATCATTCAGCATCTTGGTGCAGAGCATGAGAAGTGGGTTTAACGTTTTTGTTGTTGCTATCTTGGTGCAGCTTCTCCCTGTTGCAGGAGCCCACTGTCTCTACTCATGCATGCTTTGCATGCTTACATTGCCCTCTCTGCCTCTTTTTTTTTTTCTCTCTCTCTCTCTCTCTCCATCTCTCTCGCCCTCACGCGCTGACCCACTCTGACGCCAACCATGCAAGGGTTGCGACCCACAGAATAAGGGCATGCTTACGTATCACGAAAGACAAGGCCAGCGATAAATGGACTTCACCAATCCGCCTGGCCCCCTCCCGAGCTTGCCAGCTGCCCCCAGCCACACCTGTCCCAGATGTTTGGGAAGCGGGTCTTCCGACTTGTTCAGACCTGGCCAAAGCCGATCTCCCTTCTGCACTTGTGTCCCAGGGGTCAGGCCCCCTCTTGGCTTGGCTGTTATTCCGCCTGCGAGGATTCATCACCAGATTGGCAAGTTTCCGAGAGACGCACGAAGCAAGATTTGTCCTCATTCCGTTCGTTTTCTGATAGTCTAGAGTCTAGAGTCTAGAGGCTACAGTTTAAACCAGTGCAGCAGCACACTGCAAGCTTTCGGTGTCAGGTTCATCGCCTTGAACCGCGATGTAAAAGTGGCATCTGCGAAGCGCGAGACAGCACAAAGCTTAACTGCTGACAGCGCAGCATGATGTAGCAATCCGGACCATGTCAAGGCCGGGCTTCTAGATCCTGCTGTGGGCTCGCTGAAAGTATGGCTGAGGCCTTATTGCAGACCCACATGGACGAGCGAGACACCCACCGAGCAGCGGAGGGCCTGACGGTGAGAAGCCCGACGCCCGAGCAGGAGCCGCTCTGAGCTGTCGCTGAGCCCTCGGTAGCACGCTAAAGCTGCTGGAAAAACCCCTTGTGCTTCAGGAGTTCCGGGACAGGTACTTCGATAAGATGCTTGGCAAGAAGCCGCGCCATCTTTTTGCGGTGGTGGCTTGCTCATGTCAAGTGTGTTTTTGTGTTGAGGTTGAAGCAGCAGGGTGTTTTCCGGCGACCTTGGCTTCCGTTCGGCGAGTACCTGGTGTCCAAGCAAAAGGGTGGCGAGGCCTACGCCAGGCAGCTTTGCTCAAGTGGGCATAAATAAACCGCTCAGCACGAAATTGATGGTGTTCGTGCCTCACGGAGGCGTCATGACAAGCCGCGCCCAAACCTTCTCGCAACTTCTACGTCGATCACCTCTTGAATGCCTGAACGAGTTCTGAAAGCTGACATCTACATCACGACGACGACATGCGCGAAGAAGTCTGCAAGCTGCCATGGCGGCGGGGACCTACAGAGGTGATGATAAAGCCAACTCAAAGCACACTCCTGCGCAATGTCCGCTCGGCAGACCCGGTATCCTGTGTCGGTTTCATGCCGTTGACGGAGCCAGTTGGATCGGCTACGAGGCTCCTGACTGCTCCAGCTGAAGCGGTTTGTGCCTGTGCAGGGTTGCTCGGACCAGCGACTGCTTGCATCTGCTTTTCACGTTTCCAGCTTCGATGCGAACCGTTTGTAGTTGCGATGTGAGAAAATGTGAGAAAATGGGAAGAGTAAGATCCTGTTGTTTGCCTTTCCGCAGAAGCAGCTTCCCGGATTGCAAACATGGTCAGCCCTGCCGAATTGACATGTGGCGGCTCAAGGAAGTAGTACAGTAGTACAGGTGTGAAGGTGAAGTGTGACTGTGGAACCTTGCGGAGGTCCAGAGCTAGGCATCACGTGCAACCGGTCGGCTTTTGCATGCGAACTTTGAGCCAGTCGCCAAGGTCTTCACACTTCTTCGTGGTGCCGCATGCGGCTGAAGGGGCGAGGCCACCTTAAACTGGCAAGTGGCAGCATGCAAGCTCTTGAAATCGCCAGCAGGTGCTCTTTGCCTCATCCTTGGTTTCCTGGTGCAAAATGCGGTGGCAACTACAACAACGACAACTACAGAAACCATGACGTCCACATTCACGTCCACCCAAACAGTGTCCAGCACGTCTACATCTACGACTGCCAGCCAGACAGTCACAACGACCGCCACCACATCTTTTACCCAGACACAGACAGAGTCCACCACCATGTCTTCCACTCAGACCATGACAACAGGAACTACCGCTACAAGTACGGGGACATCCGCGACGTCGACAAGCGCCACGCAGACGACGTCCATGACCACATCAATCAGCATCACGACAACCACGTCAGTCCCAGGCGTCGAGTATGTCAACGGAGCTGCTTGGACGCTGGCAGCGACTGACCCCAGGGTCCTCCTTTCCAGCAGTTTTTCGGCTTTCCCACATGCGCCTTTGTGCTCTGAGGCTGTGCAGGCGCAGGTCGAGAACTGCACGCAGCTCCAAACAGATCAAGCCAAGACTGGTCTCCAGGAGAGTATCGCACAATTGGCTCAGGCACCGTCTTTCATTCGGATGTCAGTGCCGCAAGAAGGTCCATCGTACATGTCATGTACGATTACGATTAACTTGTGATGGTGCCTTGGTCAGTCGATTGATGTCAGCAGTCGGTCAGTCGGCCAACCAGTCAATGGGAAGTTGTCTCTTCCTTTTTCGTTTTTGTACTTCTGTGCTGACAGGTGCCTTCAGACAAAGTGAGCTCCGAGCCTGCATAAAGCTTGCAAGTCATGAGTGTTGGATTCCTGCCTGGCATTTGCAGCTACTAGCTGAGGCATCGTTGTGCGCACCTCATGGTGTCGTGAGTGTCAAAATGTCCGTGTAGAGACTGTGCCATGAAGCCGTCTCAGGCCGTAGCGTGCAATGGGCGACGTCTGGAATTTCTCGAAACCAGACGACTAGCCACGGCTTTGAAGCAGCACTGGGCAGAGATGCGCGGAGTCAGTTTGCAACGCATGTTAACACCCTGGCGCTTTGCAGAGGTTCCTGCCGACATATCTTACTATGTTGAAGTCCCAGCTGGCGGCGCTGCCGCTGTCAAGGTCGCAGGGCTGCAGCAGTGGCAGTGCATTCGCAGTGCATTCTTGGCCCGCGTGCCGTGTGCCCTTGTAGATGCACCGAGGCGACACTCGACGCGGTTTCCAATACGGTCTTGGCAACGACTTTGCTACAAGGGCTCGCGACGGCCGGTGTTTCGGACGTTGGCATCACGGTAGCTCACCTGGACTGGCACTTTGCATGCGCTTGGTTCGGCCGTCGCCTTGTTCTCAATCGAACCCAGTGAGGTCACAAGCGTGGCCACGACGGTCACAAGCGACAACCCCGCCACCACTGCTACTACGACGCCAGCTGCGACTACGACGACCACCACAACTACTACTTCCAGCTCCGGTGCAGGAGGCCGTCAAATGAGACTTTGCTGTGACTGCCCCGTTGTGCCATGCCCTGAACAGCCTGAACAGGAAATCAAGCTGGCGGAGATGACTCTGCAGTGATCGTTGTGATAATCGTTCTTTGTGTGGTGGCTTGGACCAAGATGGCGGCAGCACTTGCTCAGTGCCAGCAGTAAGCGGTGCTTCTCGGCCTTCCAGGTGTTGGTCGCCTGCCTGTTGCCGGTGGGGGGCGTCATGTATCGGAAACAGGCCGGCTTTTGCAACGCAAAACCAGGAAGTATTTTGTATACTTTAACCCTTAAGGCTCTCCCTTCCTGAGCCTTGGAGCCAGTAGCCCTGTCTGTGGGCTCGAGCCAGGTGTATGATGATCGCACGAGAGACATCTCGCTTCTGGATAGGAAGGTCGACGAGCCAATGCCTTTGACAAGCTACGAATGAGCATTTCTTCATCATTTTTTGTGTGGGTGCGCCACTCTCCGACATTTTGAGCATCCTGACAACGCTTGCTCTCGCATTCTTGTGAGGTTGGAACACGGACTAGACCAGCTCGATACACAGGTGCTATGTTTCTACATGCGACTTCGCTCGAGGAATGATCTGTTCTCGCAAAATCGCAGGTGGACCTGTTCACGGGCAAATACCAGAAAGAGTTAAGCCCCTTGGCCCCAGGCGGAGAAGCGCACAAGACCCAACATGACCCAACACTCGACAGAAAAGTGTTTGCTCTTGTTTTCTCAGGTCGGGGCTCCTCGCAAGCCACGGCCGCGCGTGGGGAGCAGGAGAAGGTGATGCAGGCAGTCGACAAGTACAAGAAGGAGGCCAGGTCTTTCCTTCAGGAGGAGTACACTCCGGAAATGTTGCGGCGCCAGCCTCCGATTGAAGCCTCCGCAAGCAAGACCTCGACTGCATTGACCGGTAAGCAGCCAGAGACACTCCAGAGCCGGCTCTGGCCTACTATGCCCGCGACACCGTCCACGACCGTGCAAAGCCAGAAGAAGCGAGTCGAAGGGCTTGAGAAGGACATGACAGTAGCTCGGTTGCACATGTGCGCTTTTCGCTTTTCATCACGTTTGCCTCCAGAATCGCCCAGGCATTAGGTGGGCAGTTCGCTGCTTTGGTGAAGCTTGTCTTCCCTCAAGGGCTGCCTGAGCTGCCCAGTCCAGGCCCGGATGATACGTTTTGCAATTTACGCTTACCCGTTTGAACTTTGGACTGGGTAGGTGTCTTTGGCGCGACGCAGCCAGAGCCTGTAAACCAAAGCTTGGAACAGGACTGCTCTGTTATGTATAGATGCAGTTGCCTGGGCCACGGTGTCGAATCACCGCAAGCTTCCTGCAAAGGAATCATCGCTTTTAAAGCCGTTCACCCATCCATTGCTGACCAGGGTTTCTGCTCGATCCTCAGTCGAAGCTGTGGGCCCAAGTGTAGGTGGGTGGAGCTGTCGCCAAACAGGTGAAAGCCCACGGAGTGTTGGGAGCTGCCGAAGGGCAGAAGGACGTGAAGCCCTTCACGCCGATCCCTGCAGTGCCGCGGCAGATCTCAAGCGTGTGGAAATGAGCAAGTTTCGTGTATTCGCCAGCTAAGGTGATCGTGGACCCAGCTGGCTGGAGGTATATAGGAAAGACAGGTGACGCCAAAGGAGCAGGCGGTGCTGCTGGTGCCATCTATGACTGGCGCTTCGGCAGCTTTTCAGAGAACTGTAACAGAAAGCATCATTGCTGCTTCTCTTGACTTGCCCGTCTCGAAAGCCGTTAGAATAAACCCGAAGTGCTCCAACATTTGCATTATCCATGCTTGACGGGCGAAGAACAGGCTCGGGATCAAGAAGACCACTGGCAAATTCCCAGTGGAGGTGCATGCACATTTCAACACTCATACCGCCGCCTGGATGCAATGTGTGATCGGCAGTGTGGTGAAAGGGCCTACAAAATAGACATGGTGTGACCTGCATCCATGCCCCAGGAGGAAGAAGCGGAACCTTGGTCTGTTTATGTTAGATTTGTCTGTTGAATCGGAGCGGTGGGGATCCGTGAAAGCTCTGGTCAGTGAGTAGTATCTGAGGAAACTCGTGCCAAGTACTTCGCATACAACGATGGAATGCATGTGGTGCACGTCATTGGGCCCAAAATCCGGGATCTTCAATCCGCCCTCCATGACTTGTCCCGCCGCTTGGTTATGCTTTTTTGAATGGCAGCTGGAACACACGGAGATAAAGTGAGTAAATTGCAGCCAAAGCTGTGACAGCAGGAAGCATCTAGCAGCTAGCAATTTGTGTCAACCTAGGAACGTATGTCAACGTGTTCGACGAGTTCTGCCGCGTCTTCGAAGGGCCTGCAGCCAGCGGCAGGCCAACCAATCAGGCCTGCCATTGCGTTGAAGAGCTGCGTATCGCTTATGCAGGTTGATGTTTGCGCAGGTGCTGCGGTTGCTGCCCGTGTCATCTGGAATCTTCTTGCTCAACCGGAAGCCACTTAGTTGAAGCTGCTTCGTGTTGCCATGACATGAGAAGCGCAGATAGCCGAGGTTGGATCGGTACATGGCGGAGATCACGTGGAGTGCTATCTCCTTGGCCTTTGGCATGATGCCTACAGCTCAGCAGGACGTGCTTAGGAACTCTTCCATCGAAGTCTGTATTTTCAAGAAGACCGAGTACAAGCTCTACGAGGCTTCACTTGCAAGCAAGGTGGCGCTTCTAGCGGGAGACAAGATAAAGCTGACTGAGACCATGGGCAGCGTCCCGAAGAAGTACGGAAACTTTGACTGGATCCGGAATAAGAACAGCACGAGCGACCGTCTCGAGAGGCTTGGGTGCTTCATCAACACGGCTCATGCTTTGGCCGGGGGTGGCTACACTTTGCCCTCTGGCGAAGCCGTCCCGTTGGATTCCAGGGCTACGGCACAAAGCACAGAGGTCATCGATGCAACGGCATTCTTGGCCGCCAAGCCCGCCCGAGGCATCAAATCCCTGAGGCATGATGACCTGACCGTCATGGAGGTCGCCATGAAGATGCAAGCATCCGGCAAGGCGACCGTGGCCGTGAACGCAGCCTCTGCCTACCAAGTTGGTGGCGGTGTAATGAGTGGGGGTAGGCACGCCCTGGAAGAGGCAATGTGCACTACGTCGACCCTGTTGCCATCATTGCAAAAGGTTCAGTGGCAGGACAAGCGATCCTCAAGCCACGCCCATGGGCATCTCCACCAGCACATCCCGGTCACTTCCTGCATTCTGAGCCCACAGGTGCAGATCTTCCGGGACACCAGTGCTCGAGGTTATGCATTCCAGGAGAAACCCATATCACTTGCAGGCGTGTGTAGCATTGCGATGTTCAACATGAACTCACGTGTGGCCGACAGTCCCTTGGATGCCCCCCATGACTTCGCGGAGTACTGCCACCAGGTCAAAGACAAATTTAGAGCGTGCCTGGCTGGCCTACAGAAGTTGAAAGCTTCAGTGCTGGTGTGCCCCGATGTCGGCTGCGGAGTTTTTGAGAACGATCCAGAAGTGGTTGGATGCCTTCTAGGTGAAGCCATACTCGAGTACGCTGGCGATTTGGAAGTGGTCACGACGGGCAAGGGTGCGTTTTTCCGTGCTCTGAAGGCAACGGTGGAGGCTGACCCGCCACACCCCCTGAAAGAGACCGCAGCTTCACCACCGGAGTCCTTCCTCCGGTCTTTGCCGAAGCCAAAGGCCAAGGCAAAGGGCAAGCCGCACGGAGCGCCGCCCACCGTCTATGGGTCTGCAGTCGCCGGAGCCCCAAAAAAAGCCCGTTTCTGTGGCCGCGGCTTTCGTTTTCAGCTTCTGAGGAATCTGCGCCGGCAGCGACGCCGGCAGCGACGCCGGCTGCTCCGAAGGCCAAGGCCTGTCAGAGACGACCCACGGCGTGGGCTGAGCTTTCGGTGAGGCTCCGCAGCCCGCAGATCCCAAGGCGAAGGCTGTCGGAGATGTGTCACGTGCGACGGATGTGAGAAGCGCCGTATGGGCTTTTTGTCGAGCGTACAACGTGTGCGAGAAGAGGCTGCGCCTGCAGCTGCGCAGGCTGCGCATCCAAAGGCGAAGGCCTGACTTGTCATGGCTTTCCAATTGAATCGGACGGGTTCCGCTTCACATGTAGTCAGGCATCTGCTGTTGAGCCCAAGGCGAAGGCATCCCAAAGCCAAGTAGTTGCCTGCCTTGAGTCTTGATGGAGCGCGATTGCAGAAGTCTTGCGCGTGGAAAGGCCGCACCGGCTGGGGATCCGAAGGCTAAGGCCGTTCGTTGGATGTCGGCACCTTTGATTGTGAGATTCAGCTTGGTTGCGAGGCTGCGCCTGCAGCCGATCCCAAGGCGAAGGCATGGCTTTTAGGTGTTCCGTCTCAGGGTGCTCAGTTTGCTTTTGGGCAGGCCAAACCTTAGCACGGTCAATGCCTCGGAGGGATCTGGCTTTGAAGTCGTGCGCGGATGCCTCCCACTCATAGCCTTGCGTTCCCCCAACTTCCTCTCTTGAATTCTTCGCGACGCCTCTCTCGGATGGCGAGGCCATGGCATAGCCACGGCTTGAAGAGAGAAGGCATGTAATTCAGTCTTTGGTGAAGACCTGGACTGGTTGACTTTGGACAAAGTAGGATAGATCTTTCAATATTTCAGCGTTACGTTATGAGCGTATTGCCTCAGCTTCGCGACCAGGCTAAATGCCTGTGTTGATGCTTTTGTCAAGCAGCGTTAAAACTACGCCTGCTTGATGGACAGCGTAGTAACCTGTTGCAGACCCGGCACATCTTGTGCTGGCCCGCACAGCCCAATCTCTCGCTACTTAGCAGTTGAAGACGGATAGACGGATAGACCAACGGTGTCTGGGATCGGGAGCAGTGCCGCACAGATTCCTGTGCAGTTTCACCTGTCTTGCACAACGACCTTTGACGAGATTTAGGCGTGCTTCCTTCGCAAACGAGCGTCCTAAAAGGCTCCAGCTCAGTTCTAGGGCGGCTGCATGTTCCTGCAGCTGGGTAGGCCAAGCAGCGGTAACAGTGAAGTCCGGTTCAGCTGTTTGGGTCCGAGGCGTCCATCGGCACAGCTTGTGCATGAGACGGTTGTGGAAGATCAAGTGTCTCCATGCATTTTGCCCGGTCTGGATAGCTGCTTCATGAACAGCACTAAGCCCGTTGCCTCGCAGTGCTGGAAACGGCAAAGGGGACAGGTGCTGCCATGCTGAGGGTCTGTGCTGTGGGCTTTGTTTAGGCCAGGCATGCTGCCTGCAGTGAGCTGCATTGGTGAGCAATCATGGAATCTCGGGTGCTGCAAAATACGGCCATCCGAGAATCCATGAGTGCCTGCTGCCCACCTCAACTCAGTGCGATGAAGGAAAGAGGACATCACTCCTGTAGCATCGTGGAAGAGGAAGAAGCTGTAATCGGCTTCTGACGACCAGGCATCGACATGGCCGAGATCAATGGCAGTTCGAGGGAATCCTCTGTGTTGTCCGATGCGTCCTGGTGCTAGTGCTTCGGTGTGCCATGCGCACGTCAAGCCTTCGTGTCGCAGCCTCCTGCAATGTGGTGGTAGCGAGAGCTTGGGCGGTGGTGCCTTAAGACTCTCAATCTGCAAAAGTCTGACCTTGGCCTGGAACCAGACCTATGCGAAGCGGCAAAAAGCAGAGGGTTCCAGGGTCGAGTGCATGAGTCTGTCATGAGCCGAAGTAGCAGCGGATCTTTTCCAAGGTAGCACTGACACACAGCTTTGACCCACGACGGCAGCATGGCTTGAAGAGTTGCCGGGGTTCGCTTGATGCGGACTCGCGGCGTCTCCCATGTCGCATCTTCCAGCGGGCTCCCACAGTGGAGGAGCAGGCATGGTCTTCCGATTTCCCAGATGGGCTTCTTACTCGCAAGTGCCGGTGTGTTTCCCGAAGCTGAAAGCTCGTCTCCAGAAGTTTCCTTCGCAACAACTGGCATCATAACACGGGTTTTGTTTTAAGAAGACATGGAGTGGATGAACCAATGAGAGTTCGGAAGTGTCGGAACAGATCGTTGACGCCGGGACAAAGACAGTCTTACTACCTACCGTGTTGGTCCCTGCCAGCGCTGACTGTTTGTCTGCATCGGTGCAGTTAGGCAATCCTAGCAGTGGCACGGAGTCGCGTTGGATTTATCCTCGCTTGTTTGTCAGTCCTACGAAAAAGGACGAGATCGAGCGTTGGGTTAAATGCCTTTCTGGCTTTGCACTTCCAAGCCCTTTCTCACCACGGAGATAACTAACAGACTAACAAAGCCTCCGAGTCGCTGCGGGCGGC
>CAJNDV010032052.1:91764-116609 GCA_905221635.1 Symbiodinium sp. CCMP2456 | reverse complement strand
GTGGGCTGCCAGCCCGCACGGCTTTAAAGCCTCAACAAAGCTTCCGATTCGCTGCGGGCTGCCAGCCCGCAGGGCTTTAAAGCTTCAACAAAGCCTCCGAGTCGCTGCGGGCGGCCAGCCCGCAGGGCTTTATAGCCCCAACAAAGCCTCCGAGTCGCTGTGGGCTGCCAGCCCGCACGGCTTGACAGCCTCAACAAAGCTTCCGAGTCGCTGCGGGCTGCCAGCCCGCAGGGATTTAAAGCTCCAACAAAGCCTCCGAGTCGCTGTGGGCTGCCTGGCTTTAAAGCCCCAACAAAGCCTCCGAGTCTCTGTGGGTTGTTAGTTCGCACGGGTTTAAAGCCTCAACAAAGCCTCCGAGTCGCTGCGGGCGGCCAGCATCTGCCAGCCCGCACGGACTTAGAGCCTCAATAAAGCCGACCTGCAATGCCCCACAGAGTGAAATAGCACCGCCGGGCAGTCAAGGTGACATGAGGTTAACACGAGAGAACTACTGCTGCGCCCAAACATGCCAAAACTGCAATGCATGCTGAAATTTATGTTTTTGTTTGTTGTCCTGTAATTTGCATTGCCTGCGTTTCCTACGCAGAGGGACTGTCAATTGGGCATGCATCGGCTTGTAGAGTCTTTTCTAACGGTTTCCAAGGGCAGGCTTGCAAAATGGAGTATGGAATTGCACTCGCAGCCTCAAGGTGAGATCCAAGGTCAGTACCCCCAAGACAGCTTCGACCAATTTGCTTGCAGGAAGACAAGTCCGCCTATTCAAGCCTTTTCTCGTAAAAATATCCAGCACAAGAGGAATCTGGTGATCAAGAAGTTTTCTATCCTGGACTGTAGCGCGGTCCGCACATCGACATTGCGCAGGCGTTTGCGGCCTCGATTCTGGTAAAAAGTACAGCGGCCTCATCTCCGAGACTCTCAGGCCAAGTGTGACGTGCAATCCCATCCGTGGCAGGATCGAGCCTGCAGCTTGTTTTCTGGTTATCTGTCCGGAGGCAATATCCGCACTCGCACAATGTGAGCAGCACGTCCGTGGCACAGTTTGCTCAGAACCAGGCTTTCCGCAAGAGTTGATGATGGCGAAGCAATGTGCATCCATTGCCTGTGTGTTATCAGCTCTAGACTCTAGCTTTGACAGTGGCGCTGCTAAAGGCCCGCCTTCATCAGAAGCGGCGATCGCAGGGCCATCGAAGTACGCGCCAAAGCTTGTCACCTCCTCGGCTTTCGGGCTGTTGGTGCCCGCGGCACATCACAGGTGCTAGACCGAACGGGGAACCTGTCGGCCACGAGGGCTTGCAGGCCTTCCTTATGGCTCGCTCAGTCTCAGCTCATTTTTGCTGTTTTTTTTGTGCTCTCTGGAGGCCTCTGCCTATGCAGGCGATTGCAATTCCTGGCTACCGCGGGCACATAGCTGGAAAGGCCCCACCGAATGGTCACGCAGTGCCTTGCCGCCTTGCCTCAAGCTAGACTCTGGACTCCTGCCCAGAAAGGTTTCCGAGAACCTCCATGGAGGCACGTTTGGGTCCGAGAATCACCTGGCGACGCAGTCTCTTCCTCTGAGGCCGGGCTTTGTTTCCAGCTTGTTCCACTTTTCCCCGGGCCGGCGCCAGGTCTATGCGAAGGACATGGTCGGAGCCGTTCCGAGCGGTGAACCACGATCCTGTGCTGCCCCCACTGCTGGTAGCTTGCCGGGTTCTTCGAAGAGATTGGAGAACTGGGCCAAGGCGCTGGGGACTGGCAAGGGGCTGGAGGCGGGTGCTTGTGTTGGGTTTAGAGAGGTCTCGGCCGGTCAAAATCGGGTGCCTTGCGAACGCAAGCCCGAGTGGGAGCAGGTTCTGAGAACCATCCTTTCACTTGGCACAGCGAAGCATCAAAAGCCAAGTCGAGGGCACGAGTTCGAAAGCTCAGCCCAAACTCTCCCAAACTGTTGCGCTGGTGGCAGGTGCCGTCGCGAATTCCAGGCTACAGCGGGTGCGGCTGGCCTGTTGGCCGCACTGTAGAACCATGCCGGGCTCTGCCCCCTAAAGCATGAGCTGGGCCTTGTGTTAATGCCATGTGGTCGGTGACACGTGCCGATCCTAAGCCAATGTACTTTCGCCCCTGTACCAGGAACCTCGCCTAGGCATGTCCGAGAGTGAGTGCTGAAAACATGTAAACGGGTCCTGCCGCAGGTTCGTCGGATGTTTTCCCTGTGCCAGGACAATCCCGGGCAAGCTGTCTGAGACAGTGCATGGTATGCGCTTCGCAGAAGCGAGCGAGTCGGAGCCGTCCTTACTATCCGACAATGCTGCACGTTTCTCCTGCAAACCGCCTGTTCGCTCCCTCACCCCTGGTTTTGCGACGGGACAGGTTGAGCTGAGGGTTTGGGGGATGGAACATGAACAGTCATCGTCATCGTCATCGTCTCGTATTGCACGAGATGCAACCGAACAGAACTATTTGCGCGTTCTTTGCTTTGACGCTTGCTGCGTGCTTACCGTGCATCGGATTGGCCACCACAGTTGTCATTGTTGTTGTTTCTGGCTGTTGTGATCCTGGTTTGGTCATTGCGTCCCTTGTGGGTTGGTGGTCATGGTGGTGGGGCTTTTCCTTGTCAATTATGGCTTTTCCTTTTGTTTGCGTATGTGTGTTTCTGTCTGTCTGCCTGTCGGCCTGCCTGCCTTCTTGGCTGTCTGTCTGTCAGCAAACGCGTGCCTGTGTGCGCAGTTGAGTTTTTCACCTTCTGCCGCTGGGGCTGAGACCCGACCATCTTCGGAGCTCGTGGTCTGTACTAAAGATGCAACACCGTCGGACTTGTTACACTGCAATCCATGTGCTACCCCGTCCGAGGCGCAGGCGCTTCGGACCCACAATCCGCAGGCTCGGCCTCCTGCAGCCATGGGTCCCCTCCGGAGAATCGCAGCGAATGGCCCTTTTGTGAAGGGCCTGTTGGGGCATTTCAAGGCTTTCAATCCAGCACTCCTGCAGGTGACCAGCGATGGCTGGCTGAAGCGCGGGGTTTGGCCAGTAGTCGTGGGGCCCAGCTCGTTCATGGGCATGAGCGACGAGATGCGAGGAACATGGCAGTTCAGCCCAGAGAACCTTACCAAAAACAAACATGTGCCAAGGACCGGATGCACACGTACCAGTGGAATAACCGCTTCGTGCAGACCGGTGGCCAGGCTCCAGCTCCAAAAAGCGCAAGCCAAACACTGGCCGCCATTTCCTGGAAGTCTCCCCATGTTGATGCCCGACTTGCAGGCCCTGTTCTCGCCGGCACAAGATCTCGAGAGCCTCGAGCACGGGCCTTTGTGCGACGAGGTATGTATGTGACATTCGTGAGATTCTGGCGCATGTCGATGCTCGTTGACTGGGAATGGAAATGAGGAAGTCCGTTCGCTCACTGCTGTGGCTCAGGGTGCTTCTGACCTTGTGAGAGTCACCATGCCAGCAAGGGTTTAACAGAAGCCAAGCTTCACACAGACATCGCCGTTCTCATGCTTCCATGTAGTCACGAGCGCAGATAGCAGATACTCTGGCAGCGCAGCTGCAGGGATTTCCTCGCTGACTGATAGCCATGTTTCACGCACCATCTCCTCCAACTGCCGGTGGCTGGAGCCTAGGGTCCTAGACTCCTAGACGATGGGCGAGTTCTAAGATCTAAGCTGAATGCTCACCCGTGAACCTGGGAAGGAGACAGCCAGGACCACCACCACCGAACCCGTGGCCAGGGCATCCAGGCTTGGATGAGGTAGCGTGAGATAGCACGCAGACTGACTCCGTACCGTCTCCTCGTGCTCCTTCTTCTCTGAGCTCAAGCCGAATTGGCCGAGGCGATGTATAGTGAAAAAGGGACGTCTAAGTCTGCATGTCGTAGTTCAGTAGTACAGTCGACTCTGGCAACACATGGAAGAAGATGCTCAGGGTTTCGAAGATCTCTAACAAAAGGTCGCATCATGTCGTCCATCTCGCAGCTGCTGTCCATGCTGAGCCGGAAAGCTGAAGCTGATTCCGGATGTCTCGAGCGACTTTCCCATGCTGTTGCCGACTGCGTGGCGGGTCCCTGGACGTCTGTTCCGTGGTGGCTCCTGCCGGTGTTCTACATCCTTGGGGCGGTTTCTTACGGTTCCTGCAAGAGGCGTCTGCGGCAGAGCGTGGCCAGAGCGAGGCTGAGCCTCTGGAAGGAGCCGAAGTCTGGCCGTCCTTGCCAAGGCCAAGGACCAGGACCTTCCGGATCGGAAAAGAAGCCCATCATCGAGGCCCGCAAGAAGGCGGAGTTAGCAGCATCCGCCCTTGACTTCGGCGACAAGGCAAGTGCCCTGACGTATCTCGCAGAGGCCATGGCTTTGGTTGACAGGTAGTTATTCTTGTGCGATGCTTTGGACCCGGCCGTGCAGACTGAGTGAGACGAACTGGCACAAGTCTCAGCGACTCACCAGACCGGGCAAGCTCGCTAGCCTTTGCCAAACAAGATCATGTTGGAGAGTTTCCAAAGGCCCAAGCTGCTCTCGCCAACCCAAGTCTCTGTCACGTCCAGTTGCGCAGGGCCTGGCGGCGCTGATGCCTGGGATAGGAGGCCGGACCTGGAACGTCGCCAGCATCAGCATCACCATCTTTGTTGGATGACTCTCCATTATCAAATCCTCACCATCACCGCTTCCGCAGCAATAGCTAACCCGTGCAAAGCCAGGAGAGTGTGATGTAACCATGTGGTGGTGATTCATTATGACGACAGTGGTGACTGCACTGCGTTTTATCATCGATGATGCTGATGCTGATTTCTGACGACGGTGACAACAGCAGTGATTGTGACGGTGATGCTGACGCTTGTGATGAGAAGTGGTGGTAGTGTCGTCACGGTATCCGCGCCAGCGACCAGCGCACGTCCGGACCACAATCGCCCAGTGGTCAACAACAACATGTTGCATCAAGCGGGACATGCCGCTGTTTGGACCAGCAACCACAGAACAAGTACAATAGATTTACGGAGAGCACCGCCTCGTGGCTCTAAGCCCTCAAGCCCACTCGCTCTGCCTGGCAGCAACGAAGCGGGCCAAAAATCAATCGCAAAAAGCTGACATCAGATTTCCCTTGTCACCAACATCAACACCACCTGTCTCACCCGCATGTCGCTTTAGTGCTCCCTGCCGGCATCCTTCGCGTCATCTTCACTTCACTGTTGTTAGTCGTTTTTCGGGTGCTCCGAGTGTGAGCGCACCAGACCGAACGCAAAAACACAAAGACGCCCGCGCACGCACACGCAAGTGCGCACGCGCGCACACGCGCGCACGCACACACGCACACACGCACGCACGAATAGGCGCATGTGCTTCATACACACGCAGAGGTCCACAGTGTTCGACTCCAAGCAGTGCCCAGGTTTGCACCACGGCCACCTCCGAGCTGGAAGGCAACTGCTGCTTATGTTCTATGGCATCTATGGCTGATAATGAGTTGTCTTGGTACTATTCGGTATTCTGTTTCAATTCGGGAATACATCAACCACAGTTACGACAATCCTTGCCACAGTTTTGAGGCCCAAAATGTGTACTTTTCCGGAGAGCCCCTTTTTCTCCAAAGTCGTGCGGCAGCCCACAAGACGGCCGTGGATTTGCATGGCATCCTTCACCGAATTAATGAAGGGATGGGCAAACGATTTCTGGCAGGCGCATCACCATCATCATCAAGATGGTGGTCTACCATATGGAGACCCAACAAGCAGCACCCTTTGTGCTTCGCACGAGTCAGCTGGGTGGTAAGAATGATGGTTCTGAGTGTGGATATACTCTTTGGCGTTGGCAGGTCACTATAATGTAGATGCGGAGGTTGGGCATTTTGTGTGAAGATGTGTTTCCAATGTGGCACGTGGCGCCCAGCCCATGCCTATACTGCTGATTTCATTCACCACCGCGAAGGTGGGGCACAAGCTGCGAGAAGCAATGCAAGAAGCTGCGGTACAGTATGGCCCGCGTCACAGCTTGCCATCGCATTAACCTGGGCCGGCAGTTGTCATGGAAACATATGTACTGCTATGTGCACATGGTAAGTAGTCGGATGTCAAGACTGCTCAATCCGTTAGCAGTAATAGAGCTGTTGGCATCCTCCTCCGCTGCTGTCTTCATAGCATGCTGTACATTCCTTATCGCCAAACAAGGCAGGCAGGCGCTTCATACCGGAGCAAACCTCGCCAAGAAGGCAGCAGTAGCCATCTATGTGCATGCGGAGGCAGGACGCATCACTTGCCCGAGCAAAGGTTGCATCGTGTCATCCGAGCCTCTCCAGGCCAGCGCGTGGACTGTGAAGGGCATCGCCTTCACCGTCGCCGTCGCAATGTTTGTGGTGTCCCTGCCACCCGGCCGCAGACTCCTCGTCGCGATCAGTATGACAACTGCCCAAAAGGGTCCGTATGATGACGACCGCAACTGCAATGGATGCGATGAGATTGTCCAGTATGGGAAGAGCCACCACATGCTACAGCCAATCAGCTTCAGGCTCTCAATCTTCAATGTCTTCTATGCAATGGCGCACCCGTTGTACTACGTCCTTGCCACTTACGACGTTTTCTTTGCGGTGCCCTCAGAGGAGACTTGAAACGAAGACACTGGGATTGCTGTGCTGAGTAAGTAAAGGGCACTGAGCACAGTTTTTCGGCAGCCGAGGCCTTGATCATCGTCGCGAGGCCCCTAGGACCTGGGAGGACCTAGGAGCTACCCTGCTGTGTTCCATGGCGGGCTGATGAGTTCTGCAACTGTGCTGCGATGAAGACTTGACCTGCATCACCTTGCCAAGATCATGGAGGGGCCCTCGGAGATGCAGTGCCAGCATTGCGGCCTGTCGGGCCCTTTGACTTGCCAGAAGATGCCTTCGCAGCCTGAAATGTAGCAGGTGGAACAAGCTACAACACGGACTGTTTGGCTGGGCCGCATTTCTGGCTTCGCGCACAGGCAGCGGATGGCGTTGCGACTGGCGGAGTCCTGCAAGGTAGGGTGTCATGGTCTGGTTGTGTCAAGAGGCCGCGCCTTGTTTTACTTCTTCGTCGGGACGCTCAACATGTTCATGATGTCAGCTCCTCGTGATTCCGTGGGCCAGTCGCCTCCAGAATATACGAGTCAGAGAGTCGAAAGACTGTGGCGCAAGAATGCCGAGTCACACAGTGGAGAAACAAGCGAAAGCAAAGGACCGGAGGAGGTGAGCCTGTATTCTCCAAAAAGGGAGAAGAATAGATGAGACATGCTTAGTGACATATCAGTGGCTGTCTCCAGCATCACATCGAAACTCCTCTCAAGTGGCTAACAGCTTGTTGACGTTTGACAGCCGTGCGGGAAGCAACGGTATCTGAGCGGCGATTTCGGGGTTTCCGCAGCTCACTCGAGTTGGAGTGGTTCCCAGTCGAGGCCGCATGACTGGCTGTGGACGATGCTGGGGGCTCAGGCTCGCCATTGTTTCGAAGCTCTGCCGCCTCGTTGCCGCAGGATCTACTTCGGACTGGGTGCAGGCTTGAGCTTTGCAGCTCCCTCGGCCACAACGAGTGCTGACATGTGCCCAAGAGTGTGAGCCCGAGGTCGGCCTCTTATCGCTCTTGGACCGTGTCCTGTCGGCACCCAGAGTCACGGCGTTGCTCCGGACCCCGTCTGACCTGTCTCCCAGTCCCAGGATACGGCTGCACGCGGATTTGTTGCCCGGGCATGCGCAACCACGTCAGCGGAGATCTGCACGAGATGGACTTTGGTCGGTCCGACGACGACTCTCCTCCTCGAGGAGGCCCGCCTCGAGCGATTGCGGCTCGGACTGACCCAGACTGTCATGTGCGGAGGGCCCTGCATACTTTCGGATCATGCTGAGGCAAACTACCCGCATTACCCCAACTATCCAGGCAGACTTCTCAGCGGATGTAGCTGCCCTGACGCCACCGGCTTCCCTGCACGCGCAAGCTCAAGAAATCCCACCTTGCTCCTTGTGTCGCCGCGTTTCGCATCTAGCGGCGCTTGTTGAGCAGGTCCTGGGAATAACGTATCCCCGACTGGGCGCGGGCCGGCTGGAAGCCCGTCTCGGATACAGGTGTGGCAGCCATCAGCATATGCAAGAAGGGGATGTGACACCTTGATCGGAGGAGATGGAGAAGCTCTTGGATGCTGAAATGGGACAGCAGAGTCCTCATGCAACTCGTGCATCGAGTTTGAAGCGATGAGTTGCAACTAAGGAGATGATCTGGCTGGGGCCGCTGACCAGTGTCATGTGAGTCATGGGCATTCAGACGTAGACCAAAGAGTCAACCTCCGAATGCCACCGAATGCCCTTCCTCTCCCACGCTCAACATCTAGCACCCTGACTGTAAGACTCTTGCGAGTCTTATCTCCAGCCCTTTCTTGCGCCCCCCGCAGCTGCCACACCGTTCGTCTGACTTAGTCATGTCGAGTGGCCGGACCTCGTGAAAATGGGGGTCGGAGACCGATGAGAGCATCTCAAGGCCACCGCGACAAGCTGCAGTGTACTCTGGGCCGAGGATGAGCAAGAAGATGGGCACCACGTTCGGCCTGCACCCGCCGCAGCCCAATCCGCACAAACCTGGCCGGGAGCCCTGAGTTCAGATGCGCTGGTGCCATGGCACTGTGTAGCAGTGACAGGTGTGAGATTGCATGGCCTCGGTGCTCTCATGCAGGCGACCGGTACATTCACTCCAAGTTCGAGCAGAAGAAGGTGAACCTTAGCTGCTTCGTTCAACACAGGTCTTGAAGGTTCCGAGAGTCCATCTGTGCAAGAAACCAGGGAGAGACTCGTAACTAGGGAGCTTTCACCCATGACAGCCGGCGAAATCCAGCAACGTAAGCTTCTTCTTCAGGGCTTACACTAACAGCATGACAGGATGGACATGTTGCCAGGAGGCGCGGCTGGACCCCTCCAAGGTGCCGGCAGCCGGGGCGTGGCCAACTCAGAACTTCTGAAAAACAGAGATATGCACGTTCAGGTGTCCGCGTGCGCGAGGGGGGCGGGGGAAGGGCCTTGACATGCACCCCTTCTTCATGCCTGGCAGAGAGAGAGAGGGGGAGTTTCAAAAGCGGACAGGGGTGTCCCCCCTGCAGTGTTGTCTCGACCTAGTCCATGCGCTCAGAACCGGGTGGGGAGGGTCGTGGCATGGGTTTGATCGTGTGCGTACGCGGGGATACAAGACGAGTTGCAACCCGGAACCTCATCAAGTAGTCTACAACTTCAAGACCGTGAGACCAGGGCGCGTGCAAGCGCGGGGAGGGTCGGGGAACCTGCCTTTTTTTGCGTGGGGAGCAAGACCGTCGCGGTTCTTGTGCTGTGGGCAGTTTCTCGGAAGACCCGGTCTGGTGCTGAGGTCGACGTACTCGCAGATACTTGAGGGGGAGAGGCGGGCCTTGAATTCTGCATCGCGACTTTGAACCTGCGGTTTTCTCGTTGCCGGCAGGTGGAAGGTGCATTACTCTTTGCAGCTGCAGACAGGCTGCCAGCCCGGCCCCGAGTTGTAGTCCTGCCCACATCCTAAAGGATTCTTTCTCGGCCACCGAGGAGAATGAGGTGAGCTAGAATAGACTGTGCAAGCTCCATCGGAATATCTCAGTTTTCGAGACTGTTTCACTTTGAAGTTGGATTAGGTCATATTAGGCTTACCCGCTGCGATGCCAAGAGCATGCAGCTGGTGCTGGTTTGTCTTCTTGCGTGATGCGCTGGCGCGCCGCATGTCCACGGCTGCTTGCAGAAGTGCAAGTGGCTGCAAGTGCTCTTTACTGACCCGTCACCTGTAAAGGTATTTCGGAGGCCGGCTTGCTGTACATGTCGCTGCATGTGTGTATATTCACCAGCTCCACTCCAGCTCCGTCCCGGAACGGTATTGGGCCCAAAAGATTGATTAGCACCGGCAAAACCATGTGGCTGAAGAAGGCGGCGGCGGCTGCTTCTGAATTCAGTGAAAGAGCAGAGACATGTGACATGTGCCCTTGGGCTGGTGATCTCTGCCAGGACTTGTGGAGACTCACGCGGAGCGGTCTGCGTGTCAAATCTACCAGTCGGAAGTTGCAGTGGCCACGGAAACCAGGGTCCGAGCCTTGGGCCGCAGGGACTTTGAACTCAGCTGCAGCAGACAAAGGGCCCCTTCCTTCATGGCTTGTGAGTAGTGCAAGAAAAGCCAGAAGAAGGAATGGGAAGGTTGTCATTTGGATGTTGACGTCCAGTCCTCCAGGCGATCAGCCGTTGCATCCCATACTTCGGAATCCAGGATACTTCTCACAAGAAGAAGGGCGCCTGGACGGTACATGTACATGCTGGAACCGTCGAGGCGTTGGATCCCGAGTACCAGTGCGAACCCACCCTGCGAGGATCCGGAAAAAGACTTGTTGAAAAGACCAATGCTCTCCGAGGGAGCCTTTAAAAAAGGACAGCCAGCACTCTCTCATCAAGACCAAGACGAGCATCAGCAAAGCTCGATGGCAAGCGCAGGAAGAGATAGAGCCCACCAAACTTTGGTGGTGAAGCAAAATGAAAGGAAGCAAACGCGACGAAAAGCAAAACTCTTCGGCTGCCATGCTGGAAAGCAGAAGGGTGCACCCAGTAGCATTGGGGAGCCATGGGAAGCCCGTACCCCTGCAACTGGACCCAACACAGCATGGGGCATGTCAACAAGACGCGGCTCCAGCGTGTCGGGAAAAGTTTTGAAAGCTATGGTACGTGCCCGCAAGAATACAGTACTGCATGTCAAAAACATGAGGAAGCTGTTAATTCAGCAGCTTCAGGATTTTGCGCACCAGAGTCAGGGCAAAAGCAAGAGGAACTCAAGTGAAAAGCCGAGGAAAAACCAGTCCAGGACAGGTTGGATGTTCGGAAAGGAACCTGAATGCTGCGGGCAGAGCATGATCGAGCTCTTTCCGGCGACACATCCCAAAGAAGGGGCGGCAGAGGAGTGCAGGTAAAATTCGAGGCAAGCATCCGGTTGAAGCTTAATCTGGCTCGAAAAATATATCTTCCAAAGGATACTGTTTGATGATGAGCCATGCCAGGGCGACGGGAAGTACGGTAGGGCAACGGGTGCGCACAAGACAAAAGTGTCAACCAGTGTGTGAGTGAGTTCAGAAACTCGCATGCAAAGATGCAGCCTAAGGAAAACCCCACCGCACTCGGGGGACGATGAGAAGTGGCTTGTGAGGAAGGAGTTCACACGGGCCACGCACCTACCCTGTCGAGTTTACAGCGTACCAGTGATGATCGTCATTCTGGCTTTTATGTCACAGTCAGTGCGGCAGCACTTCGGGGTTCTTACTGTCGGAGTAATCGTTTACTGTGCCCATCAGGTGCGTGCGGTAGGCGCACTCGGCGTTTGGCTGCTCCAGCAGGGGTGCGGTGCGCAGTGTTGACAAAGATCGCGTTCTTGCAGGGTTCTCGGCACTCGGCAAAGCTTCGGCGCTCTCGCATCTGATGCATTGCGCAGCCACAGTCTCGCTTTAATTTTGGCTTCGAAAATGCTCGAATGAGGTCGCTGATAGTTTTCTCGAACTGCGGTTCTGCCGCTATGAACGCTCGTGTGTGGCTCGCCGTGACGCAAGTCAGTAGTCAGGCTACATGTCTGCTTGGCAAGAACCGTGCCGGGAGCGAGATTTGGGCCCAGAACCAGAACACACGCGGCAAAGCAGCGGGATCACGGTGTCGGGAGGAGGAGCCGTCGCACCCAACATATGCCCAGTAGCGTAGAGTTTCGGGAGGCGGAAATGCACCGGACTGTAGTGGAACGTAGCAGGGATGAGGGCTGTGGCTGTGACGTAGAGGGCCAGCTTAGAGGGTTAGGGTTCATGCGAGGTCCGCCATGCCTCGGCGCCAATCTCAGCCGGTGCTGCTATCTTCACCTCAATCCCCAAAGCATGCAGAAGAAGGGAGAGGGAGGGAGGCATGGAGGGTCTATTCGCAGCAGTAGCAGAGTATGGTCGCCCGGAATTACGGAACTACGTTGTGTGGGGCCTCGGGGTTCGAGACACAGTTGAGATCCCTACCTCACGTGCTGAATGTTGAACCTGAGGATGAAACGCCTGAGGGGCAAGGCAAGCAGATGATGAGCTAGCCAGAATTTGGAGGGAGTAGCGGTGGGAAGGAGGGAAAGACGGCATCGAAAGTCATGAGTGGCACAAGAGGGGTATTGAGGGCAATGCGATTTGATTCAAACGATTGACAATTGGTCACATTCCATTAGCAGCTGGCTACGGCAAAAGTTGAGCTTTCCTATCCATCCCGGTTGATGGCTTTAATTAGGCTCCAGATGTCGGGCACCTGAGAGGATCTCATTGGGCTGATGTTTGAAAGAGACCCGCGCGTCTCGGTTCAGGCTTCAGGTGCTGTGAAGCGCCACAGCCGGTCAACAGTGCATCTGGTTCGTTCTTTCTTGAAGTGAGAATGAAGGGTCCCTACTCATCAACGCAACCTAACTAACGCACACACACACACATTGCCGAGGCCTTACAGAAGAATGAGGACGTTTACAAGCTCACCGCCGAGATGCAGAACTACGTGACGTGGTGTCCCTGCACATTGTCAGGACTGTGAAATCTTGTCAAATTGTGATGTTGACCCGATGCTCCGCATAATTGGACTTGGCTCAAGTATCTCCGTGCTGGGCGCAGCTCATGTTGAAGCTGCTAGCCTCTCGGCTTCTTGTTGGCTTCCGCGTGGGATGCACTTGAGGGACAACTGAAACTTCGAGTCCGGAGCTTCACGCATTGCAGGATCCCTAAGCCGTAGTGTTTAGGAGGTGTTTGGAGACCGCGGCCTTCGACACTAACTCATGAAAGCTGCAATCCCAGGCCCAGGAATGCAGCAGGATGAGCTTCCGCGGAGGGCTCGGCACCTCGACAGAAAATCCCCCACCGGCCTGCATCCCACTAAGCCTAACGGTCGTTTGGGTTTGGTTGGAAAAGGTTGAGTTTCGTTCCAGTGTCAGTTTCGATCGCATCTTAGTAACTTAGTAACTATGGCCCAAGAGGTTTCTGGTCGGGACGGAGTCCATAAGGTGACCGGTGATACTCTGTGGATGTTTCCCCCATGTTTGCTGAACTCGGCATGTGGAAGCATGTTGTGTGCCACAGCGATATTCGACAGCTTTTGGGTACAGGTGACCATGTCAAGAGGCCTGGTGCGTCTACCGGCTCTCTGTCGGGGCTTCTGAGTGCTGTGGTCCAGTCTCTGTTGGGCCTCAATCAGACCCAAGCTCCTCCTAGCCCTCGTTGGTTTGTGCTGCGCCTGGGAAACCGAGCCCTTTGAGGGATCTTCTTTCTGGCTAGCATTGGGCCGGTGAAAGATATGCTTTGCAGGGTTCGTCTGTGGTGGAGGCGAGCTACAGTTGCGTAAGTCGTCGCGTTTTGTTTGTGGCAGCGGCAGACACTCGGCGCAAGCTTTTTTGTGAGGTCGTTGCGTTTCGGTGTGCCCATGGGGGAAAGCCTTTCAAGATGATGATCTGCGGTGTTCGTTTGCTACTCTGGGGTGTGAAAGGCGATGCGTTTCGTAGTTTTCCAGCATCTACATTAGATGGGGACGAATTTTGGCTAAGGTGTTGCGGTCAGCGTCTAATTGGGGATTCGTGATCGGCTTAAAAAGCAGTTAAAAAGTAGTAGTGGTACGAGGAGTCGCTTTATCTCGCATCGCTGGGTTGAAATACGCATCGATGAGCGTCTACACTCGGGAAACGGCTTTCAAAGAATCACTTCTATTTGTACACGATCCGATGGTTCCAAGTGGAATCGAGTGTCAGATGCGGAATGGCTGGGCTGCCACTGATGATGTGCGTCTCGAGTGGCTTGTGGAATCGAGCGTCTAGATGGAGAATGGCTGGTTCAGATGTGCTGTCATGCCAGCGATGTGCGTCTCGCGCGGGCGCTTGTGGAATCGAGCGTCTACATTGGGAATGGCTGGTTGTGATATGTTGTGATGCCACTTGTGTCTCGGTTGGTGCTGGCGTAATCCAGCGTCTACATATGGAATGTCTGGTTGTGATTTGCTGCCCAAACTTGCGAAGACATACAAATTCACAGGGATGGGTAATTATGTGGCATCAAATCACACCGTAGGGCTCGCACGAGGCTTTTTTCCAGCGATCAGACGCTGGCCGCGCTCATCCTACTTTCTGCGCTGAAGGCTCGCTCCAAAGCTTATAGGCATCCGTTGCATGTGAAGCCCCATGCATGGAAGGGGGCAGATGTGCAGCTGCTGCCGTCGTCGCGACTGGGCAAGCATCTCCAGGGATACTTAGTGTAGCGAGGTTTGGGTGGTTTGGGTTTGGGTGGAGATTTGCTGCTAATGGCGATTGCGTAGCCGCGATCCTGTTTGCAATGACTTTAGGATGGCATTTTTCTTTCTAGACCCTAGACGCAGTATTCCGCGTACATATAGCAGACTCCGGCAATCGCGGCCTAGCATGTCAGCATCGCGATCTTGCTGCAGCATCGCACCTCGCCGAGGTTTCGAGCCATGGAGCATGAGCTTCACATGCGGCCGAATCTGTTGGGGTTGATGGCACTGGCCCAGGCCCGCAAGCCAACTGGGCTTTCATTTCTTGACCTAGTCCTGGGTTCCACATCCCCAAATGCAGATGACGACCAGCAGGTATGTACATGTAGCAAGCTCNNCTTCGTGCGAGTGTGTGAGTCGAAATGCAGATGCGAAGCTTTGTGCTATGTTGCGGTACAGCTTTATAAAGACCAAATCAGGTCTGGCAAGCATCGAGCTCATCGGGGCTAAGACTTTCATGCACTCTGTTGCTCCGCGTTGTTGTTTCTGCTGCGGCGATCTGTGCACCATCCATCCCAAGCAAGCCGCCTGGCTCCTGCATAGCGACGGAGCAGATTCAAGAAGAAGCGCAGGTGTCAGGGCATCAGCATTACAAGGCCCCGTGTTCCTCGCAGTCGGTTGGTTTCACTGCGAAGAAGTCGGTGAGACTTCTGTGAGAGCGTGCATCATGCTGGGTTCAGTGACCAAGCCACCAACATTTGCTAGGCAAAAAACATAGCAACTGCAAAAGGACGTAGGGACCTGACCTCTGATCTGACAGGGCGTGGCCTGTGCGGTCACTGGGCCGATCTGGGGCAACCTGGTGGACAGTGGAGCCTCGAGAAAACTGCTTCTGAAGGTCTCTCGCTTGGGAAGACTCGTCTGTGCGCTGCAAGCCGCTCACAAGCCCGCACAAGCCCTCGTCCTATTGAGGTCGGTACCGGCTTGTGGGGACTCTGCACCTTTCAGCTAGCGAAACTTGGCCAACGTTTGGCGTTTGAGGACTTGGCTTGTAGCAACTGGGGGCCTGTAGGCTTCTTGTTTCTTTTCTCTGATACTTCAAGCATCGAAGATGAGGTTCACAACGCAGCTGTGGCCAATGCTCGCACTGCGAGTTCTGAATGGCGCCGCACTGTCCATGCTTTTGCCGGTTCTGCAGTCCTTCATCTCGGAGCCTTGGAGCACGAGCATAGCCGAGCCGTGCGCAGTGAGGTCTCGTGACTCGTAGGCAGTTGTGGCCTGGTAGCGCCGGAAGCACAGGATTTGAGCACGTCGGACGATGCTGGGCAGATCTGTGGCAAGGCAGGTCGACACATCTTTGAAGATATGGATGCTGGTGGCTTGCATTGAGACCGATCAGGTATACTGTGCTGCCAACTTTGGCCAAGTGCTGGCATGTTTGATCGTAGCCCGTGTCTCATTTGTGACGGCGATTCCGATATCTGCGCCGAACTTGGGAAGCACCGAATCCTCGCCGCCCAGGTGCCCATATCTGAGCATCGAATCTTCGGTGTCATGGGTTGGAGGATATGTCTGGCAGTGGTTGGTATACTCAGAGTCTTGGTCGCATGTTTTGCTCCCACCCCAGAAACGGAAACAAACTGAAACTATGCAGCCTACATATGTCTTGCGCAAGTGTCGCCAGTGGCTGTGTGCCGAGCGAGCATAGTGGAAATCGCCGACAGTTGAAAGCAGGCTTGCTGGTCGTTCTTTTGGTCGAAGCGGCCGTGGAGGATTTGCCGAGGCCATCACTAGAAAGAGCAACTGGCCGACGGGGTCGGGACTTGTGCTGTTGGGTGCGGCACCAGGACATGGGATCCAAAGAGGTTCGGCCTTTCTCGCAGCTTTGCTGCAGAGAGACGGAGAGAGCACAGGGAAGCGAAAAAAGCAAGCTGGGCAGTGAGATGGAAACGCCTCGAGGGGCTGGTATCATGTCACGCTTTTTTCGTCAGAGAGCGTTTGGAACAGGTGAGTTTCACAAGCTGGCAAAGTTCCTCCGTTTGGGGTCTTTCCGAGTCCGGAACCCAGGAAGTGTCCGTCCTAGACTGGGAGCGATGCACTGCAGCATCGCTGAAGGTTATTATTCTCCAGGGAGTCTTCGGCACAATCCCTGGAGCGGCACAGACCTTCACAACCATGCACCCTTCTCCGCATATCGATCGAGCCTGATCTGCCAGGGCTCCTGTCTGGAATGTCAGGTACTTTCAGTACCTCTCTATCAGCAACCACATGTCACCCGGAGAAATGCTGGTTCGCCTTCTTCTGTCCGCTCTGGAATTCTTGGTTGAGGTGTGGACTGATTATCGCCATGCGCACGGTCGGTGAGGGTATTGGTGGCGCTTTAGGAGGCAGGGGACTGCCTCGAGAGATCCCTCTTTTTGTAGCGATCTTCAGTTAGTGAGGGGCCAGGCAGGGAAGGATTCGGGTGCCCGAAGATGTCAGGCTATCTGGGCGACGCAGCAAATGCCAAAAATCACCACTACGGCAGAACTTGGGTGGCCATGTTCTCGGTTACTGTGCCTGGGCGCAGATTTTCAGGCGAGAGGGCGCAAAAGAGCACGTGGCTCCTGCGCCAGCACTCGCTTTGGCAACCTGTCCTTTTGGTGCTAAGGCAAGCATCCCGTTCCTCTATGTTGTGTACATGGGGATCCCAAGAGAAGCCAGCCTTAGTAGCTGGCCGAAATACGGAGACATGCAGCGGGCAGTTGAAAGTTCTGAAAGCTGTTTGAGTTCGTTGGGAGGCCGGGGAGGAGGTTGTCGTTTCATGCCCTGCCCTAGGTTTGCTCTTCGCCGGCATCTTGTTTACGATGGGCTTGGTGACCACGTGGGAGGTTCCTGGATGCCTGCAACCTGTGGAACCTTGGCCGGATTCAATGCTTTTGCGGTCACTAGGGTGTTTTTCACATTCCAATGGTTCTGAACATGGCAAGCTCCAGGTCATGGATATCATCCCCAGAAGGGAGCGCCTTGGACGCAAGATTTCGAGTGATGCTGCCGGCACCTGGAAGTCAGCTCTTTCTTGCATTTGAGTTTGTCATCGGCTTTCTCGTGGGACGTTGCGATCGTCTGGAACTCAGGAAATTCGTTCCCTTGAGCTCAGCCGTTGCCCCTTCCCGAAGCGCCCGAAGAGTGAAGATAGTGAAGCTGGCAAGGTCTTTGCAAGTGGCAACACGATCGGGCCATTACTGGTTGGGTTCATAGCCCAGGTGCAACCTTCCCGGTTATGCTTGGCTAGGGCGGCCTTCGTGACTGCACTGACAGCAGGACATCTTCGACTATCACTATACAAGTGAGAAGGTGGCCACCTAGCTGCATGACAGGTGGAGGAGAACTGGTGCATGAGTCAGTTGGACGCCGTCATGTGGAGACGCCCAAGGAGAACATGAGCCTGGAGGTGCGAGAGCACAATGCATCGGCTCTTGGACGTGCCATCTTCTTCAGTTGTGTGGTCCCCTCCTTGATCAGTGCCCCGGCTTTCCCTATTCACTGCATCGAAGTCACTGGCCAAAATCGCTTTGTCCACAGTTGGTTCAGTCAGGGTTAGATGAGAGCAGCTGCATCAGTCTGCTTCGCATTGTTTGGGCTGTTTTCATCCACAGCTGAGGCGCCGTGAACTTTGCCCTCCTCTTCTGGACATATCCAGCGGACAAGGAGTCCCTCGAGGAGTCTCGAACCTGGCAAACTGCGGTTCAGTTTTTGCAGGCTTGTGACCATCGTGAAGCCTATTTATTGAATCCAGTTGCAAGAGAGGCCCCAGCGCCGAGCGCCTGCTCTTAAGTATGGTGTCCATTTCGCAGCAGATGAAGTCGAATCTGAAGCCGTGAGGCTGTGATCATGATCACACACACCCCAACCCGAGCGCTACCAGGAGCGTGAGGCAATGGAGGACGAGGATGCAGCGGAAAGGACCGTGCTGCTTCAGAAAGACTCTCGACTTTAACGAATTTGGGCGAACGAGAAATGGTGCCACTGCAAATGTTTATTCAGATGCTCAGCATTCCTGAGTGGAGGGGTTGCAATTCAGTGTTTGACAACGCTCGGCCACAAACTGCTAGTGTGTAAAGCAGGAGAATTCAGTTTGCCGTCGTGTGCTGAGGATGTTTGAGGCCGCCAGGCCTGGAAAAACACTGCCTGATGAGAGGCAGATGAATGGCCCAGCCCATATGATACCCTTGCAGTACCTTAGAGTGCCTTTATGGTATCCTACAAGTAGCCCCCATAGTGCTGTAGTATCCCTTTTAGGGACAAGCTTGATAGGTCCGCGCTGCCACGGTTTCCAGCGCATGCCAAAAAATGCACCGTGTCAGCGAGCGTGTCATGCACAGGGAGGATCTTGGAAGCGGGCGCAAGCAGTTGCAGAGGTATGAGAAGAACGGCATGGACCCTTTCTTTCACCGGAAGTCGGCCAGCCTGAATTTGATGTTGAGCTGCCAGGGACAAGCAGATCAGTCGCGAGTCGTCATGCTTGGATATGCTTGGCTGTGGAGGCAACATTGGTTAAACCAGGCCCTCAGGGAAACCACCTCCAGAAACTAAGAAAACCAGTAAGGTTTCCGATCCTACGATCCTACTCCGTTTCAGGAGTAGGCTTGGGCCGCTTGGGTGCTCTTGCCGGCCCTTTTCGAATGTCCTATCCAAACACCTTTTTTCAAGACTGTACATCCACGAAGCTGAGATGCACAAAGCTGAGATGCCCTGTTCCTCGCGGGGTCTGGTTGTCCGAGCGTGGTCTTTTCGTAGGACTTGCGAATGCTACTGGATACCTCTGAAGTGCCTGAACTGGTGTTTTTGCTTGAGGTTGTTTCGCTTGACCCCCCTTCGTGCCTTGCTCGCCGCAGCAAAAGCTTAACCACAGAAGAAGGCAAGGACACTTTATCCTTGTTGTAAGGCGAAAACGCTTCCCCACCAGGCAACAGGGCCGCTAAGCATGTCTGGCCACCGGATCCGCATTCCGAAGCCAGGTCCGATCAAGTTGTTCTAGCCGTTCTTCATGTCGAGAACGGAGGCGGCGCTGATTTTGAGGCTGTCCTTTCGGCTTGCGGGCTAGGTCCCCGCAATCAGCGTTCCTGTGTGGTGCTTCTCCTGTGCTGGCAGGCCAAGCTTGTTTTGCACGTGGCATCAACAGTGACCCGGGCCGTGCTTAATCGTCGTGGTAACTTGTGGCAGGTGTAAAGAAGCAAAGACCAGCAGACACATACTCGGAAGGCGAAGTCTCCTTGCCTACTGGTTCGATATGCGCTGAGCGCGCAGCGATTACGAACGTCGCGATCACAGTTACAAGGTGCCGTTCTCTCGGAAGGGTTGCCATGAGATGGTTTTTGAGGCACGAACCCACTATCCCTGCATTGGGCGCAAGCAGATGAAGGGCGGGGACACCTGGACCTAAGCTTTTTCCGTCGCAGTGTGTCCTTGGCCCGGGCCGTGTTTCCCACCCGTCGAGGGATTGCCGTCCTCGAGGTCCCGGTCCCGGTCACCGTCGCAGTCTCAAAAGGACTCGCACTGGCCCAGTCACGATCTGATACGGTGGTGCTCCACAGGTCGACGGTGTGGCCGGTCCGGAGCTGCAGAACCCCTTGCCGCCCTGCGGAGCTTGCCGGGCCTGGAGCCCAGCAAGGAGCAAAGCGAGCAAAGAGAGCAAAGAGAGCGCAGAGAGCCCTAGCTGTTCTAGCCTGCACTGGCGACGTCGGCAGTGCAGGAATGGCTAAACAAGATCCAGGACCAGAAACACGTCTTGGTGGAGGCATGTCACACTGGACAGCATCCGCCGTTTCGCAGGAGGAGAGCCCTGGCTTCTACGTCCTGACTTTTGAGGTGGGTCCGAGGGTGTGCGTATGGGGCGGGCAGACACAAGCGGAAGGGAGTGTTAGGTCAAAGCTGGCTCGATCTCTGCAGCGCCCCTGCAGTGACAGGACTTATCATTGAAGGTTGTCCATGAGCGCTTTCTCTTCTGGTCGCAGGACACTCCTGCTAGGCTACAGACCTCGATCTGCAACCCCTTGTTCATAAGCACGTAGTGTCCGATGTCCTGTGGACGCTGGCATGCCGGCCAGGAGGAGACAGCAGGGTGCCCAGCTATGGCGGACTCAGCCACGAACTTGCAACCTGACGGCCTAAGGCAATGGCAAAGAAAGACCTTGGGCCGTGGACGTGCAACAAGTGTGGCCGGAGGCTGAGGGTTGATGGACCGAGGGCTCAAGATCAAACCCGTGGATGGCTTGTTCAAGCGCCCGCGATTTATCAACTTTTCGTGTTGCATGGAGTATCGGGCTGCCCCTTCCAGCGGTTCAGATGTCTTGTTATCTAAAGACAGGTCTCCGGATCTTTGTATCTTGCTGGGCCCAACATCAGAAAGGCGTCGTGAAGCCGCTGAGGTCATGAGAACATCCCACTCAGTGCGATCTGCAGCCAGTGCCACTTGGATTTCTTCAAGCGAGTTGATGGCTTGTTTTGCAGCCTTGAAAGGACGTTCTGTTACATGGATAGTTGTCAAAATTATGGTCCCTTTTGGGGTACCCTAAATAATAGGTGCCGTATTATAATAACGACCCCAAAAGGGACCATCAATTTGACAACCACCCACATAAGCTTACATGAGCTCGAGCCAGAGCAGCCAGCTCTGGCTCAATGACAGCACTCAGGCCACGTGGACCGCTTCTCGATGTCATACTTGCGCGCGCACCGCTCTCGGGTGTTGGCAGTGCAAGGGTCTTCGTTTTTTACTAGTAGATTTGAGCATGCTTCTTCTGTCTTCTTTTGGGGCACGCGGCTTCAGGCCAAAGAAGCGCGTCTTTCACAACATAATTCAGGTGCCGTAGAGAAGCGGTTCTTCGCATTCTCTGCAGATGCCGATTTGTCCAGGCTCTTTCTTCTTATGGGCCAATGACACCGCAGCAGCTCGAGGTGGCATCGCGCACCTTTGCTAGACTGATGCTAGACTGATGGAATACCCGCTGTCGCAGAGAAGCGTGAAGGCTAGATTGCAAGCCGACGGGCATCCGCTATCCACCCCGAAGGCAAAGCGGTGCACAGGTTCTGATGCTGGTTTCGTGACCTTGTGGGTGCTGCTGTTTCGAGGCACTAATGGCAAGGCTGAAGCTGCTGCAAAGAAGCTCCAAGGCTTCCAAGGCCTTGACTAGAGTGCCCGGTTCTGGTTTGTTCAACGAGGGCTCGAACTCCATCCTCCATCTCGACAAGAAGAATCGATTTCATGCCCGGTGCCTGGAGGCCTGAGAGGTCACGACATGTCGGTACCCTCTCTGCACTTCTCAAGAAGTCGTTAACGCCCGAGCATCATCATGCACTGCCACTCTCAACGACGAGGCTGTCACGCGTCGAGAGCCCTGGGCCACTGTGTCGTACGTGGAAAAACCGCCTTTTGAATTGAGCGTCCGTATGGAGTAGGGGCGCGACTCGCCAGTTGTCCTCGGGCTCGAATCTCTTGTTCGAATAGGGAGCTGCCAGCACAGGTGTTCGAAAGCTCTTCGGGAGACCAACCCTAACCCTCTGACGCTCCGGGTCATCGGGAGACTGACAAGGATTGCAGCTGAAAGTCAACACTACACGTCACGCGGAGGCTTTGCGTACTGACTGGGTGATTCCATTTGTGAGTCGTCCACGCGTGGTGAAACATGAACAAGACTGGTGCTGGGAAGCAGATGGAACAGGGAAGCAGGTGTCGGGTCTGAACTCATTTTGCGCTTCGGTTTGCCCCAAAGGATGCAAGCAGCCCGTAAGGCTCGTAGCTACATGCTCCATGGTGGTGTAGCACTTCTTTACTACCGGATAGTTGAAAAACCAGAGCTTATGTCCAAGTTCATTGTCCGTCACGAGAATACATGCAACCAGGCCACATGTCCGCCCTCTACGCAAGCTTCCCTTCACACAGTCGCACCTGAAGCAAAGCTCTGCGCAGCGCCACTACAACACCACACCAAAAGAGCCCGAGCATCTCGCAGCCCAGGTCACGGAGACCGGGCAGCAGTTCTGGAGCAGGCTGCGGAAATCCTGGGGTTTTAATGACTTGGTATGTCGGATCTTTTGCGAGGATGAGACTGATGGGCACGACGAGAACAGTTCCGTGTTTTTGAAAATTCGGTACCTCTTTCAACGCGGTCGCAGTGGAGCGGTGTTTCTAAATTCCCTCTTCGGATTGATGGACGGACCTGACTCGGGACTGCTTTAGGTTCAGACACGACTCCTCTGTCGTTGCCCGCAACTTCAGGTTGATTTTAGCAGCCTTTGCGCTTCGGAAGTGTGCCCATTGCAGCAACTGTAGCGCTTGTGTCTCTTTACCGTTGACTCGTGAAATGTTTGAGGGTTGAAGCTAGTTTTTGTCCGATGCTCTTTTTCTGGGTGGCTGGATTCAGATACCACTTGGGCAACATCTTCCCACATGGAATTCGGACTTTGGGTTGCTTTCTACTGACGCAGAGGCTCGAATGCAGCAGCCCTTGTATGGGTTCGCTCTTCCACCCCCCAAATGAGCGTACAAGTGATCACGAGTTATGATGGTCAGACATGTGTTGTACGAAAGTGCATTCAAAGTTCCATAAATCAGACCTGCCTGCGCCTCCATCTGTGTTTCTGGAGATCTCGATCATTGTTGCTGCGTTCCGGGCTGCGGCATGTAAGCCTATTTTGCACTGAAGGCAGCACCACCGGCACCAGAAGCACGCGCGGGAGACTGCTGGCAAGCCTTACGCGCGGTTCACAGAGTGATTTGTTCCTTCAGCTTGTTTCTCTTGGTCGTCGAAAACTCACGATGCGTTTGCGCAGGAGGAGTTGGAGGAGTTGGAGAAGTCTGTGGAGAGATGTGTAGAGATGGATCACTTGTCTGGACGAGAGACCGCAAGCAGAACTGACTGCGTGTTCGGGTGCCTTGGCAAACCTGCATGATTTGCATCTGTCGACCGCGAATCAAGCGCCCCGACGTGGGCTGCGCAAGTTGAGATTACCTGGTTTGTTCTGTTGGCTCGAGCTGCATCCTAGCAGTGACGAGCCGTACTGACGTAGCGAAAGCAGACTTGTCGTGCAGACGTCTACAGCAGCAAAAAAGCACAGCAGCGAACTTTGGTGAAAGCTAGCGGAAGCTTAGTGAAAGCAATGTCCACATCTCCCGAGGTGCGACTGCATGGAGAGGGTTTCTTAAGCATCATGTGCTTGGACTGTTTTCAAGGTGACGCTTGGTTGATATCTTGAACCTGACATTTGCCACGTTGGGATGCATTGGAGTTTCGACGCATGCACTCAACACATGTGAGGACTTTGGTGACCTTGTGGTGGCTAGTTTGCAAGAGAAGTACCATGTCGAAGGCTTAACATGCAGGTGTTGCCACAGTCTTTTCCTAGAGTCTTCAGCCTTTTCCCTTTGAAGCGGGTTCCAGGCATAGACTTCCTTCAGGAAGGGTAGCAGTTTTCTTGGCTTCCACGGCTTCGGGGAGGGCCCAAGCTTGCCCCACCCCCGCTGAAGGAGAGGCAAGCAGAGTAGCCGGGTGGCAGATTGGAAAAACAATACACAACAACAAACACTCTCCCAAATTCTGCCTCCATCTTGAGCATGATGAACTGCAGCTTCCGCTTCCTTCCAGGAGGATGAGCTCACAAAGACTCAGGTGCGTGCTGGCCATCGTTTGGGATACGGAGAGCCTTTGCAGCGGAGACCTTTTAGCTAAAGCAAGATACCAGCCCAAGCTTACAATGCACGTCAGCATGGAGCAGCTGGATGCCAGGAGCATGTGATGCAGCAGCAATGGGTGAGTAATGATAGAGCAGCCTTTCGAGTGGCATTGGAAAAGGTTGCGAACGGTCAGTCTATAATGCATAAGTTCAACCCAGGTTGCTTATACTAGATCAACAAGCAAGTGGTACCACCACGTCAGCAACTTATAAGTGTCTAAACTGGAAGGGGTGGCATATGGCCAACATATTGCCAGCAGACGCTTGCTATACTTAGAATCGAGTAACACCGGAAAGGCATGCAGCATCAATACTGCTGTGGTATAGCATGTCAGCGATACAGTATGGCAGAACTCTGGTTTTGTGTTTCTGTTAAATGTGTGTAATTACAGGCCATCGAGTGTTAGCAATATCATAGATCTTTCATTCATCACATGATGAGTAGTATGAGATTAACAGATATGTGTTCATTTATGAAGGGCTTACAACTGTACATTCACGGTGTCCAAGACCTGTAGTCGAACAAAGTCTTACAGAAGGAAGCTGAAAAACTAGGGGCTGCGGTGCGACGCTTTTTGTACATTATGTATATGTATATTATGTATATATATATATAGATATAAATATGCATATATAGCTATATGCCTATATATATATATATGTATATATATATATATATTTATTTATTTATGTATTTATGTATTTATTTATTTATTTGTTTATTTATACAGATTACACACACATACATGCATACATGCATACATACACACACACACACACATATATATATATATATATCTATATATGTATATGTTATGTACATGATATATATATATATATACATACATACATATATATATATATATGTATATGTGGTCACCCCCTTTGCCATGATCCACCTCCGTCTTTCTTCGGTATGTAAAACACATAGA
>CAJNDV010032052.1:44776-84130 GCA_905221635.1 Symbiodinium sp. CCMP2456 | reverse complement strand
ACTACTATACCACTACTATACCACTAGCTACTACCTCTACCAAAAAACACCTTCAACCTGCAGCCTGCAGCGCGGAGAAGGGCGCCGGCATGGAACGCAAGGGCGAGCACGGTGGTACTGGATTGGGTTACATGGCGAAGCCTTCGTGCCAGGGAGGTCGTGATCGGCAGAGGGTGTGCATGATAAGCATATGTTTAAATCCGCAGCATGTCAGGCATTGCACTACTCAGATGCCCTCGAGAGCCTTCCCCAAACTGCTCGACAATCGGCTGTGTCACCGGTTGGAAAGTGCTCGGAACCTAAACCTAAGGCTGGGGGCTTGAGTTCGCCCCAGCTTGCCGAGCTCCAGACGAAGTGCTGCCCTCGATTTGCTTCCCATGAGCATAGAGTTTTGGGCCGTGGTCGTGAATTCGGCGAATTCGGCTACAGGTTCCTGCAGCAGCACCGCGCTCGATCGGAAGTTCGGAGATTCTTGAATGCTTGGTGCTGTTATCATGTGGGGTGGCACCAAAGGCGAGAGCTCTTGGTGGCAGCTATTCGGAAAGGTGCACAGGCAGAGGCCTGCCGGCACAACTGCAGCATCTTTGATTGACAGCCATTGGGAAACGTTGATTTGTCATGCTACTTCTGGAAGGAGAAGGCGGTCACAATGAAGGATGACTTGACAAGCTCGCAGCTCAGTCTCAGTGGGCTGCAGTCGGCTCGACTGGCAACTGAAGCCCGGCTTTTGCTTTCCTCTGCAGTGTTCACTTGTGCCTCTCACCCTAGGAGGCTTCAAAAATAGATTCCGAAAGGCTGCAGTAAATCCCAGGCGCAGACTGCATCACATGTGCTGTCCCTGATTCTCGACGAGGAAAGGACGTCATTATCTTCAACCTGAAGACGGAGATTTGCAGCCTCAAGAACGAGCAGCTCCACACTCAGCAGGACAGACTGCTATCCCCTATCAGATCTGCGAGTACCACGAACTTGCGCGGGAGGGCCTTTGTCTCCCTCGTGCGGAGGAGATCCAGAATCAGAACCAGCTTTTCGAAAGCCAGGTGCAACTGCTGCAGCGCATGTCTCAGCAGCCACGGCTGAGCGACATCTTCAGCTCAAGTGCATTGGAGAGAGTCTCCGGCACTGACACTACATCGCACCCCTGAGGCAGCAGCATCATGCACAGCAGCTGCAGCAGGCGCCCTCTGCCCCGCCTCTGTGCAGTCCTGGCTCGGCGTCTCTTGTCGGAGTACACAGGCGCAGCAATACCGCCAACTTGAAGCAATGTTGCGGGAGCCTTGGTTTCGTGTCACTGTTCGTCTTGTGAAAGTTTGGCACGGCGGAGGCATGCGCAGCTGAAGCCACCGGTCCTGGAGGTTCCCCTCTCAAGCATCCCATCCACTCCGATGTGCCGTGCTTCCTTGCTGAGGCTCCAGAGGGCCCTGCATCCCCTCCATCTCCCCACGAGGTGAGTTTACAGCCGGATCCCCAGAAGATGCCGTCATGATCGGCGCCAGCTCGAAAACCGAGAAGCTTCCAGGTGAGATGAGTTCCTTTCCGAGACTCCGGCGAATCCCTCCGGCGGTTTCTGGGCTCCGAGGGCCGTTCCGAGGGTGTCTCGCTGAACCAACATTGCCAACGCCCTGCAAGTAGTTGAATTCATATCTGCTCATGTGCATGCTCAGTGCTCTCCATCGGGTGAGTATACAGACTTCCATCAAGCAATATCAGCGGTAGTCGGGCTGGAAGAACCCAGGAGGCATAGAGCCAATGATTGCACTGTACGTATATCACAGCTTGCATCCGTGCGCGCTGACTGCCGGGCGTGCGGACGCTTCGTCGCCACAGCAGGTTCGCGCAAGCAGTGCTGCGTGATCCTTTTTCGGGCTTTGCGATTTTGCGGCCACATGGCCTCGTTTCATGGAGCCGTATCACCTCAACATGTCTGCTGTTTGGCTCACAAGCGATTAGGCTGACCTTAGAAAAAGCAACACGCAGCTTCAGCCAAGGCCAGAAACAGTGGCAGTGATACTCACACTAAGCCCTGCGCTGAAGATCAGCATGAGCTCCGTAGAGCATTACACAGTCCAGCAGCCGACGCCGGTCATAGCCAAAGCGAGGGAAGCCCCGGCGTGCGCTGTGCACAGTCCTCTCCCGCTGACTTCGGATTGGATGGCAGACTCCAGGGACAGCACGTTGCTGGCGCACCCTGGCCTTGACAAGGTCAAGTTCGTCCTACATTGTTGCTAGCGGGTGCTTTCTGGTCTCGGGTTTGGCGTTTGGTTGTGAGCCAAGGATCCGGCCAAGTTGTTGACTTCAGGGTGCGACCATTTTGGGTGGTTGACTTTTGGACCGGCAGCAAGTCCTTTGTCTGCTGAGCCTTTGCAGGAGTTCGACTCTTTCGCACCTGGAACACACCTGCAGTCTTCTGAGGCAATGAGCCATGCTCCAGATGAGGCCAATGTCTCACTGCACGCAGCTAGCAGCTACTCGTAGCAATGCAAGCGACGCTCCGAGCAAACTTGGAGCTCTAGGCTTGGACTGCACGCGGCAAGGACATGAAGCTTGACCGAATTTATTGAAGACTGCGCGTGGAAGTCAAGCTCAGAGCTTGCGCCCGAAGCTCTCAGTGCCAAGGCAGCCTCCGGCAGATGGCCGGGCCCGTTCTGCTCCCAAGTTTGCCACAGCGACATGCTGCGACCCCAGGCCAGTCCAACGACACAGAGGAGGGCTTACACCAGGAGGGGTTTGGCGGTCGAGTGTAGTCGCTCAGGATCGCTCACGGTTTGTATGCCAGGAGTTGATGGAACGGCAGGCTGTAATCCGGCGACAGCAAGGCGAAGCTGCCCAACATGAGAAAGTGAGGTTCAGCAGCTCAAGTCGAACCCCAGGCGAAAATTTCCTGTTGGCGACGCAGGCAGGATCCTAGTGGGGACTGCTAGTGGGGCCAGTTTGCTGTCAGAGGTAAAGCAGCTCGAGCAGCAGATCATGGATGCCAGCAAAGATGTGCTCCGACTGCATATACGCCTGGTTACTAGCAATTGCATACAGCCTATGGTGCACCTGGTGGAGTGATGCAAGGCTCAAGCATGTTCATCTCAGTCCCATCCCCAGATGTTCAGACAATACATGTTCCCGACTGGCCGAATAGTGCAGCACAAGCACTGTCCAGGCTGGCCCAGGTCCTGCAGCTCATGGACAGCACTGGTGGCCGGGTTCCGCTCAAGGGCGAGGCCACGAGAAGGTTAAGACAACGAGTGTTGGAAAGCATCAGAAGTGGGTCAAGTACGAGCAAACTCGTCTGGCTCTTGTACTTCGTTCAAGATGTTGTGTCTCACTTGTTGCATGCATCAACACAGTATCAGGCCTACGGAAACGGGCCGCTTCAAGCTCACTGCCAGGTCGACCGTGCGCGTGCGCTCGTGACCGCAGCCCGACGTGCGAGGCTCATTGTCCGGCCAGGGCGGCCTCTCTACGGATTTCGGGCCAAGGAACCATTCGCCGGGTTGCGTGCTGGTCAACTGACGATCGGGTCGAACTGCACGGCACCCGCAGAGACAGCACTCAGGCCTGGCACAAGCTACCTCAGCCTTTCGGAGTCTGAGTACGGTAGCACCGCCCAGGGGAGTGCCACACTGCCTGCCCCACACTCTCCGAACCCGTCGTCGCCTCGAAAGCTGGCTTCTCACTGCTCACGGCTCATGGCCAGCGCAGTTTGCGAAGGAATCCGGGTCCACAGCCTCAATCTGCCCGCAATGCTGCTGCCACAGACAGGCAAGGACTTGGAATCCAAGAGTAGTCCAACGGATGCTGTCACCCCGGGAAGGCGGCCGTCCCCTCACGGAAGACCACGGGCTGCTTTGAAGCAACTGGTACCAGCTTCCGATTGCCTGTCGGAGTGTGATCAGAAGCCTTGATCAGTCCCCGCGTGGTGATGTGCCTCCACAGCCCGGGATCTCAGCTCTGCTCAGCTCTGCTCCAGATTTCGAGTCCTTGCTTCTTCGCCTGCAGCTCAGACCTGACCTGAGGCTAGCTGCATCAGCAGTTGCTGCACTGGGAGAGGTGTCGATCTCGGAGTTCCCAAAACCATCTTCCGGGTCATCTAGTTATCTACTTCACTCTTTGCCCATACTGTAGAGATCTGCTGCAGTATCCGTCTCGTCACTTGGCAAGGCTGACGGCAAGCCGTACATGAACGGCACCCCTCCGGCAGCCGCAGGAAGCAATCGCCGTTTCAATGACCTTACCAGAGACTCGGAACGTCAGCTTGGGCCAGGATCTGCCACTAGATCCCTCTCCGAAGCACGGCTCGCCGGAAGGCAAGGAACGTAGTGGAAGCTAGCTGCTAGCGCCCCCGACTGTTGCATGATGTTGCAGGCCAAAAGCAGCAGCGAAGGACAGACAAACAGAGTGCCGAGTGCAGCATAACTCGCAAAATATGCGTCTTTTGACGGTCTCTGATACAAGGACAGGGGTAGACGAACTCGGGAGCGAGTTGATGCCTCAGATGTTTCGACACAGATGCAAGGGCATCGCACTGCAACGCAGGTGAACTCTGGAGGACATGCTGATGTGGAAAACGTTCGCAGCCAAATCAATTGGATTTGTGGGTTAGGATGGATTAGGCCTGTTGAAGGAGTGCATGCCACAACTCGTCGCTCAGGCAATCGCAGCAACAGGGGGTCAGGCCCCCATTGCTTGAGGTTCGCACCGTTCGGCCACCTGGAAGGCTTTGCATGTAACCTTCAAGAGCCTCGGAAGCTTGGTAGCGAGTGGAAACGAAGCTGATTCAGGGATGCAGCCATCTTCCATATCAATATGATGCCAAGCTACCATGACTTCGTCATGGATTGGCATCTAATACATCGACATTTCAAACCTCGGAGGAAGAGCGTTTTGTCATTTGCGAAAGATCAGACAAGTGCACTGGTCTGGTGGCATGCTAATGCAAAGCCGATGTGCGGCGGGGCCACATGTACCTCCAGGGAAGCTGCGGCTCGGCCGCATCGACAACTCTTGACCTTTGTGCGGCCTGAGATTTGGCTAACGAAAGCTAGCGATAAGACCGTGAGTCATCAGGTGCGAGCAGCTCACGCTATCCCCGATACTCCGAAGTGAGCGGGGCCGGTGCGCCCTGGACTCCTTGGAAGCAGGGACTTCAGCGATCGTGCCAGTGGCTCGCAGGCGTCTGCATGTCGTCTAGTGGGGGTGCATCAGAACTTCCGTTGCCTTCTGTATAGGAGCCACGCCAGTGGCGTTCGTGCTCGCCGCATCTTTGCGGAGGCTCGTTGCTGCTGAGTTGTGGGACGTGGGTTCATCGAATCGGACCCGAGCCCTCCCGTCGGAGGTCGGTGCGACGACGGCAGGGGAGTGAGCAGGCCGCTGTGTCAGTGTCAGCATCGTTTCTTCCGCCATCTTAGAGCGAGAGCAGTTTTCGAGCAAATGTGGGGGGCATTCTGAAGTCAAACAATGACCATAAAAAGATTACATGATATTACATATGATATTACATGACCATGAAACTCCTTTTTTTGTTTGATGCTGGGCTCCTTGGCGGGACTGAAAGTCTCGGCTCTGGGAGGCCGTGGCCGTGGCCGTGGAGGTGGAGGAGGACGGGCCGGGGCAGCAAAGGGAGACATCACCAGCTTATAGTCTCCATTGTAGTTCCTTTTTGGGGATACCCTATAAGATCCTTAGTATATATAACCTTAAAGTCTAATTATTAAGGCCCCTACATTAAGAAGCACCCTTAAGGGGCTCGGATACTCTCTGCTGGGATTTTTGAAGGGAAGGGCCATGTGGACATGGCCTGGAGGAGCTCACTGATGGGGACTACTGCTCGCTGGCACTGATCGACACCGATGAGGAGGACGCCCGAAAAAACGATGGCTTTCTTCGCCTCATGAGTTTCAAACGGAGAGCTGTTGGGTCGGGGCCCCTGAGGACCAGTGGAACAAAGTTTCTTTGGATTCAAACAAGCGCCTACGGGACACCAGCCTGGCGGTGTTTCAGCTGCACCTGCACTCCCCGCCACTCCTTGCCACAAGACGGGACGAGGTGATCAACTATGTCCTCCCGATTGTTGGGCCAGGAGTCGCGTTGCCTGGCGGCATCTCAGACCTGAGCAGCTGCATGCCGCCGCCTCCGCCGCCTCCGCCTCCGCCGCCTCCGCCTTTCTTCTCGGTGAGCTAGGTATTGGCAGTGGAGCAATATTTTACAGCTGTGCCTCGGCTCCAAAGTTTCCGGGAGACCGAGATTGCACGCGGCTCGGTCCGCTCGAAGCGACAAGTTCAGGACTCATCGAGTCTTGGGTGACGAGCGACAGCTCTTGGAGCTAATGCAGGCCTACGGTGCGGACCGATGAGATATTGCGTTCCGAATTTTCTGTGCGGTATTCACAGGTCACACTAACGCCGGCCACAAACGGCATCGTTCGTGACTCAGGGGCGGGCATATGAGTGCATGCCAGGTCGGAAGTCGCAAATGAACTTTCACGTCCCCCTAGGTCATTGCATCGCTGTCGATCGCTTTTGGCACGCTCACGTCGCTCACGATCTCCTCCCTGCGGCAACGGCAGAAGGAGATCCGGTACCTCGGTTCAAGTTTTTGGTAAGGGGTGTAGAGGCGAGTGCGATGTCTCATGAGCTGCCAAGCGCAAGCTCACAACATGTGATCTGGCTGCAGGCAATACCTGAACAAGGAGGTGCGAAAGACCAGCTTTTGTTCTGAGCTGTTGCTAAGCTTGCTGGATGCCCAGGCTTGCGAGATGCGGATTCTCCAGGCCGGTCATCACGGCCAGTTTATGGAGATTGTTGCTAGGATGTCGGTGTCTGCCGGAACTGGTTTGAAGGCCATGCTGCTGGCAAGTTATCGTCGGGAGACTCAATGTGGTCAATCTGTCAGATGAAGCGCAGCTAGCAAGTCTTTGACTTTGAAAGACAGCTAAAAGCCTCGTGTTCCGAAGGCCAAGCAGAAGCGCCGATTATGCGCGACGGTGGCATCCTCAACCAATTCGCCCAAGTCGAAGCAAAGGCTCTAATCAAGAAGTACCAACTGCAAAAGAGGCAATCAGCGTTTTGAGAAAACTAGGGTTAGGTTCAACGCCACATAGCGACAAGCCAACACAGGAATTAGGCGCGTGCAAACCCTGGTGACCTACCGAATCAATGCCCCCTCGCATTTGCGACTCGCCATGCAGTGCCCTTGACAGACTTTGGCTCTGCGAATCCCAGTTCTTGTCCAGGTCCTGGTGGAAATGCGCGGGAAGCCTTTATGTGCTTGCGCTGCCTGGAGCTGCTGAACTTGTATGCGGCACGCCCTGCCCCATTTGGTGGACCAACACCTGGGTGTGTACATGCAGGGCACTCCTTGTTTTGTTGCAAATTCGCAAGTGGGGCGGGAACCCCAAATGCATACGTACTGACATACTGTTGCTGGTACATGCATCACGCTTTTCGTGCTTTTCGTGAACAAGCTCCCTAAGGTCGCAGCCCATCGCTCACCTAATTAGAAAGAGTGACACGAAGCAGATCTCACCACGCATCCCAGGAGTTGTGCAAGAAGCGCCATCCCCACGTACATGTATGCATACATGCATGCTTGCATACTTATGTACTTACATACTTAAATACATGCGTGAAAACACCTACACACGCGCACATGTACATACGTGTATTGGTATGTACGTGTATATATACATTTCTGTGTGTGTATATATATATATATATATATGTGCATATAATATATATATATATAGGTACATGTGCCAAAATGTATATGTATATATGTAGATGTACATACCTTTCTATGTATGTCAGTCTGGCTGTCTGTCTGCCCGACTGCCTGCCTGCATGCACAGATGGATTGATGGATGGATGGTTTGCATGCGCAGGCGAGGGTCTACTCCGAGTCCACCTCCGAAGTGGACCTGAGCGCGCTGAAACGACAAATCGTGTCGGTCCCCGATGACAGAAGAAGATGAGAGTGACTAGAGTCTGCCTCAGAGGGCTCGCGGCCCTTTGTATCCTTCTGAGGCCAGACACAGAGATGCTTGGAATCCTCGACTATCTGTCCGTGGCCATGACATCCCCAACCTTTTCAGCGGCACCCTCGTCCATAGGCTATTCTGTGTGCTTGCAGAGGTTGCCGCCTCGTTTAGATTCAGCCTCTGAGGCCATGTCACTCCGTGACAACGTGGCGATGAGCGTGTCCAGGCTCAACGACTTCCGGTCCGAGCGCCTCTCCTCCATCAACACGGCGTGACCTGGCCAAAACGGAGACTCCCGGACATCTGAAAGTGACTCGACGGAGCTCAGGTTTCCGTTCCTGCATTGGGCCCGGGCCACAGCTCAAGCCATGGAAGAACGCTTTTTTTTCGAGATTCTCGTCGAGGTGATCCTAAGCCTGCTGGCCTCCTCCATCTCTATTTGCTTCCTTATCGAGGCGCCGTTGCACGTCTTAGGGGGCTCGCCTGCCATTGCTGAGGTGAGTGTTGCGCGAGTTGCAGTAGAGTAGAGGGCGCCTCCCGACTAGAACATCCAGAACATCTTTCGTGCGCTGCTTCATCTTGGGGCTGAGAAGGGGCCGAGGTTTTGCTTTACTGTCCAGGAGTATGCTCGTCTTGTCAGGTCCTTAGGTGCCCCAGGGGGCTGCTTTACCCTTCGGGGCAGGTGGACCAGTCCGAGGGGCGCTTCCTCGCAGAGCGCCCGGAGGATTCGACGCGAGCCTCGGCTGAAATGAAGCCGGGCCAGGAGCTGCCCAAAAAGCACTGAGATGCACTGAGAGCTGTAGCACTTCCCTGAGCTCCACTCCACACTACTGCAGCAACCAAGGTCTGCGGCTGGTGTTCACGATGTTGGTGGGATCTTTCTGCGGCCTCACGGCGCTCTGCGCAGATCTGAACGACCTTTTCCGGGGTGGAGTCCTTAACGGAGGCTGAGATGCTTGCGAATTTAGCCTCGGTCTTTCGATGCTGCACTGGCTGTCACGGCTGCACTGCGGAAGTTCCAGCACTTGGGTCACCTGCTCGCCTTACACTCGCGTGAAGGAGGTACAACACAGAGGCGCCGGTAAAGTAGCAGACCTAGCATTGGATCACAAAGCCTGACCCGGTTGGGGCACGCGCATGCGTTTGTATGAGGCGTTTGTGACTACAGCGCAGTAGTATACGGTAGCGGTTTCTCCACTCCGAAAATTTGCAGGCAGTACTCCTTTTAAATTTTGTTCCGATCTTCGAGATTTGTGTCTTTCAAGAGTTGGGAGATCCTTTCGTCAGCAGGCCCTTTTCAGGAACACGAACAGGCATGTGGCTTCCCTTCCGCAGAACTGAACGATGTCGGTTGGTTGATGCAACCGAGACCGCTGTAGTCGAAGCAGCTCATGCGACAATGCCGAGTTCGTCAACTCCCGGTCACTTGCCTTGATGCTCAGGCAGCTTCAACGTGAACGAGAGCGCTGTCCAAATGAGTGTGGTGCAGGAGGCCTCGAACAAGCCCAAGCAAAACGAAAGCACCTCTTGTACGGAAGATGCGCTTCCTTGTGGCATCTGTGTTTATTTGACAGGTCATCCGGCTTGAAAACAGCCACCTGCGCAAAGTCCTGGAGGCCATTTCATTCGGCTTGAGGCATAGGCTCCCATGACAGCATGTGGTGTGTGATATCGTTGAGATGCACTGAGATGGACATATACTGCATACACTACATCTCGAAATGGAGCGCAGGACCGCTGCCAGGGTTTGCAAGAGGCTCCCAAATGAGACGGTAGCAACATGCGCTTTTAAACTTGTCTCCAGATTAGCTTGTGGCCTGCCGCATCCAGATTTTCCGATGTATCACTGATGTACATACCTGTCCAGCCTAGCCCTAGCCTGGCACGTTTCACGCCGATTGGTGCAGACCCTTTTCAATTGATGAGATTTCGGTCGCTGGTCGAATGGTGAGTGCGGACATACCGTGGCATACCTGAAGATAGGTTCTGCTTTGATCAGATACAAGTTAAGAGGATTTGGTTGTGGTTAGTCCTTGGGTGCATCGTTAATTGCTGGTGGAAGATGGCGGGGCGGTGATGATCCCCGCGACGAGGGCCTGTTCATTCTAAGCTGCTGCCTAGGAAGTGATCAAGCACCTGCAGTCGCCTCAGCTTTTGCCCGAGGAGGCGCGCAGAATTTCTTCTGGGATTCCTCATAGTCCGAGGTCGACACGGGTGCTCTCTCTGCTCTGAGAGAAGAGCTTGCGGAGGCCGAGGGTTGGGAGAAGGTTAGGCGGGGCATCATCTTTGAATCTTTGTGTGTCGGGAAGGTTCAGCAGCACTTCGCGCGACAGCCGCTCACTCTACTAAAGCTTCCGTCGACAACACGAACCTACCACGCCCATGTTGCAAAGCTCTCAGGCGCGAACTCCTGGTGAGGGCAGTGCGCAGAGGTGCTCAACTTGAGGCCAGAAGATGCCTCCCAATGCCATTGCTTTTGCATTGAGATTTCGGGCTTGGGCCAGGAAGCTCTCAGCACGTCGAAGGACGAAACTACCAGGAAGGACGACTCAGCCTTACATCAGCTTACATGCGTACCAGGAAAAGCGAGCAGGGAGAAACATGGGCTGATGTTCCCGAGGTGATAATCTACAACCTGCGGCAGGAGATGTCAGGTGGCTTGAGCGGATGACCCATGACCCCCAGTACCCACCAGTGACCCAAGCTCATACCCTGCCAAAACATTTTGGTGACCTTGAGTTCCCGAGGTGTGCAGCAGGAGCTCAAGCAGCCGGCTGCCTCAGAGCTGTTTGCAACCTTCGCTAAAAGTGTGGATCCGCCGGATCCGAGGACGCAGGGGCAGTTTGAGTCGCACGTGAACCAGTTGCAGCAGCAACATCTACAGCAGCTTCAGCAGCAGGCCGCTTGGGATTGGCTCTGCTCGCTGCCTCCATTCCAGCTGTCGCGACTGTCAACAGAGTCTCGGGTCAAGTGTTGGTGGAGCCCAGCAGGCCTGCCAGATTCAAGAGCTGCAGCTCCTGCAGATCCAGCGCCTGCGGCACTGGCTTGTGTTTGCAGTGCACAGCGACGCAACCACTGTCGACCTCTTACGGCCACACCATGAGCAGCGCTAGACTCAAGAACCTGCCGTTGTCAACATTAAGCTCATTGATTCGGATGACGACCCGGCAGACAGAGATTCTCATAAGACGTGATGCAAGTCCGACCAGCACATTGCTGGCAGCTCTTTAGGTAGGCATCTATAGCTTTGATGGCAGGCAGCAGGCGGCACATTCTGAGCCAGAGACAACCCTCGATGCGATGGACTGAGTGCAGATCTTCAGACATCTGCTCGTAGACTGCTGTAGGCTTTGTTCTTCGCCCGGTAAGGGTGAGACTGGCTACGTAAAAACCAGCTACACACCTCATATCATTACATAGTCATTTCCTACGTAAAGGGCATCCCAGCTCTGCTCGAGGCTTCTTTGCTCCAGCGTGCTCCATCCTTCGGTTCGAGGCAGTTGCTGACACTTACCAGACTTAAGCCACATATCGGATGTATCTCTAACCGCACAGGCCTCCAGAGACCACAACGCCTGGCTGCCCCGTTTGTCTGGGTGAACCGAGCCCCTTCTGGAACTCAAGTCGCTCAACCCTGATTCTGGCAGGCCAGAAGCTTGAGCCAAGCCCACTCGGAGCAGACGCCAAAGTGCCTCACGGCGTCGCAGTGCGGGCAAAAAGGATAGGGCTTTTGGAGGCAAAGAGGAAGAGATAAAAGTCAGCAGCAAGACAAGGCAGGACCAGAAGGCGCGGAAGAACTCTCCTGGCAAGCACTGTGTGCTGATCTACTGCAGCAAGCTACGTTTCCAGAGCATCAAGGGCAGAGAAAAAATGGGCTTCATTCTGGTTTTGTAGAGTCGGTTTGGTTGAACCCGGGGTGCCACAGCAAAACCTGAAAAGCGCCTGCGCGAGCTTTGTATCTGTTTGGCTTGCTGCCGAGATGTCAGGCTACTGGGCTTCCGCACAAAAAGCAAGCCACGATGTGACATCAAAGGCCAAAGCACACGTGAACAAGAAGAGAACGTGGATGGAGCTTGAATGAGCACAGGAGTTTCGAGCTAAGGTATTTCAGAGATTCAGCTTTGCGTTTAGGTGCAAAGCCTTCCATGGCAGATTCTCTGCAAGCGAGTTTGGTTCGTTTCGGCGGTGAGAGGCACGGCGGGCGAGCCGAGAAGGGGGACGAAGATACGACCTGAGACCTGAGGCTAGCTTTCATTATGATCTTTTATAGTGTACTATCTGATATATGTTCTATTCTGTTCTGTCTTGTACTGTACTGTATTGTACAGTCATGTCGCGTATTGCATTGAATGCATGGGCTCTCAGTCTTTCGGAAGCTTTGATCACGATTTGGAGCGGCAGCTGTCGAAATTGCACGATCCTTGTAAGCACAGCAGCAAACGCCCCAGCTTAGCCGATGCACTGAAATGGAGCCCAACGTGCTTTGCATGAGCACAGCGGACCGGCTCGCGCAAGCGCGCTCGCGCTCACGCTCACCCCTGAACTGCGAGACAAAGGAGGCCCGTGATAAGAAAAATGCGGGTCGCGTAGGGATCAAAAGGAGAGTTGCGCTTCCGACCAGGATCTGCTGACCGCTCCAGTGCTTTGCTGCGCACTTTGGCCTAACTTTGTTCATGTTACCGAGTTCACGATTCGACATGATTCCACTCGCAGTTCCTTGCGGTGTGAGGTAATCCTCGGAGGGCCTGGAAGTGGCAAGTCACTTCTCGGGAGGAGCCTGCAGCCGCTCGGAACCAGAACACTTTCGTAACAGGTGGGGGGCTGAGGGCACTCAAGTTCATTTTTCCGAGGCAGCGCTTTCCTGGCTTTCTTGGCATTTCCTGCGGGGATCTCGCTCGCCGGCTAACTTTTTGTGACAAGTCACCTTTCCTGAATTCAGTGGCCAAGCAGCTCAAAGACAGGCGCCGACGGAAGAAAGCTTTTGGGCGTGTCACAGAAATTGTGATCAAAGTCGTCGCCCGGGCTGTCTCCTCTGGAGCCTTCTGGGGGATCATAGTGGATGGCTTAAGGGACCACGAGTTACCAGATTTCGAGTCTGCCCTGGGATCCCGGTACACTGTGCTGGCGCACCTCTCCTGTCCCTCAGATGTGATGTTGTCACGTCTCAGCTCACGGCAGGATCGGGAAGGAGACGACCGGTTGGGTTTGGCAGAGACAGACAACTCGGGGCGTGTGCAAACCTATCTGGAGCGGGCGACCGAAGAGACAAAGAATCTCAGGGCCTATGCAGAGGCTACTCCCTCGCGAGCCTTCTTCGACCTGGATGCAACGCTTCAGGCCCCGTCCTTGGTGGAGGACATGGTCGCTCGCCTGAAGGCCTTCGCCAAGTCCAACGGGTTTTCCCTGGATGCGCAGACTGCGCAGACAGATACCGCGTCCGTAGATTGGGAGTTGCACATATTGGAGGTTGCTAGCCGGCTTGATCGGGAGTTTCATCCAGATGGAAAGCCCCGTAGCAAGCACAACGAAGCTGGGTGTGAAAAGGATAGACCGAAGGCTTCGCTCGCAGAACCTTCGCTCGTGGCTGTTAGCTTCGTCAACTCGCTGGGTCGGTCATCTCTTAAGGCAATGCGCCACCGATATCTTGGCTCAGTATGTAGCTGGAACAACCGGCAAAGTGGGCCACAGGGGCCTACAAGCAGCCTGCAGCAGGTGCGAAAGCGGTGAGCCAGGGGTTTCGTACTCTAATGTCTCCTCGTCGTCTGCAGGCTGCACCATCGGGAGCTCCCAAGACCAGGTGGGTCGTATTCCTGATCCCAGTCTACTCGTGTTCGATCGCGTTCGATGGCGATTTACGTCGACTTGCCCGGACGTGAATGTGTTGCTGTTAGAGGGAAGATGCTTGAGCGCTGTCACTCCTGCAGGATGGCTGTCTACTTCGCTCCGACCTCGGCAGTGCAGATATCAGGTCTCTGTTTCCGGCTATGTGGGGTTACGGACACTTACTGATCCTTTTCGCCTTGCAACGCGGGCTCGTCCTTGCTCAGTTTTTTGTAAGTAGGAGTAGGGGTAGGAGGCCAAAACGATCCTGTTCAGGGTCCTCGGGTTCTCGAGTCCAGTGACAGAGCTTGCGCTGATCCATGTTTCTTTTCTGAAAGATGCCCCGCTGATGCTCAAGCTGCTCGGATTTCAGAGCAGCACGAGAGGTTTATCCACATTGCCGGAAGTTTGAAGGCTCAGGGCTTAGGATCAAAGTCTCACCGCAGATGGAGCAGCCATTGCTGCCAGGTGCGCGCAGTTGGATGCCGTTGGGATATGGAGGGCAGAATGGCCGGAGCCTTTCGCAATCTTACCTTGATCATGATGAAGGTTCTGGTTCTGTACGAGCCATGAGAATCCAGAAGCCATCTTGTCGCCCCGAATAATCGAATAAGATCAAGGGGCATTGCTGTGAGCTTTTGGCAAGGGCTCCGTCCATGTTCGCTACAAGGATCGAGAATGAACTAACATTTTGCAAACTACGGTATCTTCGTGAAGGAGCCGAAGTCTTGAGATCTTGCATTAAGCCTTTCGCACTTTTCACAAGGGACGAGATGCCTACAGATGCTTTGCATCATAGTGAATCGTCAAGTCGGTAAGACGTGCGTTGTGTCGCTGCAAAACGTTGTGCCTGTACCTCCCCTTCTCCACATAACCTGGATCCAAGAAGGCAGGCGTTGAAATTCCCGTTCTGCTGATGCAGGCAAGAAAAAGGGCGTGCGAAAGAGGCCGGGTGATTGAATCGCAGGCTTCCTGGAGAAAAGTGGTTGTTGCTGTTACTTCCGAGGACGAAAGACGACTTCAAAGCCAAACTTCCTCTCGTGCTGCGGTATCCAAAGCTCTTCAATTTGTGACACGTACGCAAGTCAGGGCTTTGAAGCTGAGATGCTTAGTCCCTCGAGCACAGAGCACCAGCCCATCGTTTTTGGCGCAGGTTCTGTGTGGCGGTGTACTTTGCTGTCGGCTTCGTGGTGCTCTCTTCACAGGAAGACTGGGAGCCGTCGACTGTTCTGTACGTCGTCGCGCAAATTGTGACAACCATTGGCCAGGGCCCCGGGAGGAACGGGCGGGATCCGTTTTTGGAATCCCCCATTGCAGGCTACGGCGATGTGACAGTCCACCATGGAGGAAAAGTGTTTATGACGCTCTACGTGCTGCTGGGGATACTGCTTGTGGCAGATGCCATAAACAACTTCTTTGACACCGTGTGCCCGAGCGAAAGCTTCAACGGCTTCGCTTTGCTTAGGTTGTGTTTTTGAAGAAGTTGACGGCCCCCTCTATCAACGGCGAATGCGAGATCTGAGGCTCGACAAGGCCGAGACCGAGCTTGAGGACGTGATGAAGAACGTTGAGTCGGCGGTTGGCGGGACATCGCCAGACCCTTTCAGGGGTCCGACTCCGAGGTGCCCTTTTTGTGGTGCTGTGGTGGTGCGGTGTGCGCATGACACCCTGCGAAGCCTTGCAAGGCAACAGGCATGGCTTGATCTGACGATAGCTGCGGTGACCTATGCGGTCTCGGTGCTCATCTGGGTCGCATTCTTCTCCACCTACGCCACTTGTACCGCTAATCGTGTCGGGCCCGAGGCCTTTGTAGCTCTCTTTTTCCATGCATCGAGGAAAGCTGCACTTGCGTCGTTGGTGGTCAGCACCTGCCGGGCTGCGTGGAAGATGATTGCGAAGCGACCGGAGGCCAGATCCTCACCGCCGTAGACGCGACATACATGGTGCCTGGCCTTATACTGGCACCAAGGACTTCTGCAGGCTCTGCCCCCGATTACGTTTGCATAGGCCTTAAGAGTAGGATCCCAAGCCCCTGTGACAGCTGACTGAGGCAGTCATAACATTCTCCACGGTTGGCTTTGGCGATTTCACTCCATCAACCTACCTGGGTCGAATCCTGGGCTCTGTTTGGATGGTGATGGGAACGCTGGCCTTCGCCAACTTGGCAACTTGCAGCATTCCATAACCCTTTTTGGAGCGAGTTGCCGTCTACTCTGTTGGCCACCAAAATCGAGCGCTGTTTGAGAGTCGGCTGTGAGTCAGTTCAGGGCATGCAATACAAGCAGGATGTTCGTGTTTCGGGTGCAAGGCTTTGGTACACTCCCAGCAGTGGCCCCACTGTGACTTGTAACACACCGCCCAATTAGACTTAGAACCTAGAATTCCCAGTCAGGGGCCTTTCATGTGCCCGGAGCCTTGCAGCCAGGTTGGAGCGGTATCCAAAGTCCTGCGTGGAAAACGCAGGGAGTATTTCAAGAAGTGCGTGGTAACACGAGATATGTTCAAGATCATTGACGAGGACGGCCTATGATTAGGGACATGCCTGTCTCATCAGGCTCAGCATGTACTGGTACGGCCACGGGAGCCGCCCAGCAGGACGGTTCTGGTAAAATCGATCGTCTGGAGTTCCATAATTGGATTCTGGTCAGAGAGGGCAAGGCGGGATCTGAATGCCCAAGACGTGTGTTTCTTCCACACTAGAGTTGCAAGCTCATGCGTTTGGGAACACACTGGTGTCCTACTGTACCGAAGGTCGCTCGCGAAACGCTGGAGCAGATAGACAAGCTTTTCGACTCTCTGGATGCTCGACTGGTGCTTGATTGGGGCCACTGGGCCACGCCGTTCGTAAGGCATGCGTGGGAGCTCTTTGATTCTCAGGACAGGGACGGCAGTGGCAGACTGACCTTCGACGAAATCAACGACAAGTTCGAGAAAGCCGAGCAAAGACTGTCTGAGAGACAGAGATAAGCCCTCGTCGGACCCTCTTGCTGCTTTACACAAAGCACTCCGAAATCGATTTTAGGCTCCCTGCCCGGGAAAGGTTTCACCTTACGCTAGTCTGGCCGCGTATTCAACGCAAAATGGAGAGAGGCCCTGTCCATTGCGACCTGCACAGGTCGCGAGAATCTCGTGAGGGGGGAAGGGGGGGGGAGTTGCAGACCGCGACCATGTTTCTGAAACGAGCCGAGGATCCGGCACCCAACACTAGGTTTTCCTGGGCCAAGGCCCTTTCGCGCGGCTGCTTCCTTCCGGAACAGTAGGATCTCGTCTTATCTCGTCTGGGCCAGGACAGCTCTGGCGGCATCTGGGACGACTCGGAAGGCTCTGGGCTTTGGCTCTCGGGAGCTGAAAGGAGCCATGGGGGGAACTGGGGGGAAGGTCTCTCGGACCCATGGTCCATGTGGGGCACCAAGCCATACTGGGGCTCCAAGCAGTGGGGGGCCCAAATCGTCCAGCGATTCAGCCGTCCATTGCAGGCTTTTCCAGCTGGCAGAGAAACTTAGGTCAGAGAGCATCTCAATGCCAGCTTCACTTCGACAACTCAGCAATTGGAGGCACTGGGTGACGTTGCGTTCGCCGTCCTTTGCCGCTCGCACTGCCATCCTCATTCACACCCTGGGTGATTGAGGTGGGATTCTAAATTCACGGCTTTCGGCGAGTATTCCGAGCAATCGGAGTCTGTGCCTCAAAGCACCAGGGCAGAAAGTGTCTTCTCTCGGCATCTTGTAGCATGGAGTCGGATTCTGAGGTATTCAAGTGACTGGAGCCAGGAGCAGGCCGCGGTGTCTGCCTTGATTGCTGACATTAGCGGCATGGAAGGTCTCAGTTTGGCAGGTGCTGTCCACGAACATCCAGCGAAGCCCGAACCAGCCTTGGCAGACCGGCATGACCATGCCGGGAGCTCGCGGGAGGGGCAGCGAGGGAGAGAGAGAGAGAGAGAGAGAGAGAGAGAGAGAGGGAGAGAGAGAGCAGCTCGGCTTTGCGGCTCCGAGCTTCCAGCTTTCCGGAGGTTCGCTTCGCTGCCTTCCGAGCCTCGAGAAATCCTGGCCGGAGCCCCGGGACTTCGGGGAGCCTCTTCTCTCGACCTCGTAGCTGATTGGCCACAGAGTTTTCGGTCAGGTGGTGAACAGCAAAAGCAGTGGATCCTACGTCAGCCACTTAAGTCTCTGATGTCTCATCGCAGCAGGGGCAACTCGCAGCCTCTCGTGATACATGCGCTTGAGCAGGAATCCCTTTGTCGGGACTCTCAAACAGCCGACGTTGTGGCCTTCGATTCGGAGTCTGCCGCTCAAACATATGATGTCAACCCGTCTCGCTTATGCAAATGCGGACAGGTGGGTGCCGGACTTCGGATACGGCTCAGACAACCCCATCTCGGTCTTGCAGCTGGTGCACGCCTCATCGGGAGCATTTGAGTTGACGTCGTTTTGCATTGCACTTTCGCGCTTTCCTCATGTCTTGCTTGTGAGGCATTTCCATCTTCACAACGAGCCCCAGCCCTTGCATGGAAGGAAGGTTGTGCGGTATGCTATATGGTGTGGACGGGCGCACCGTCATTCCATGCTTCACAGCTATGCGCCGCGAGTTCACAGAGAGTAAGTTGGCTAGACCGCCAAATAATGTGGGATCTGCGTCCAGCTCAGGTCTATGTGGTGCAGCTCGGCCCTTTGGGCAAGAAGCTTCCGCAGGCCTAGCAAACCTTCCAAAGCCTAGCGCCCAGTCTAAGAGACATGCGCTCACACACACACACACATGCGATACTTGTATAGACTACTTAGCACACATCTGTCCCTTCAGCCTGACATTGATCGCATCTTGGCGGCGCAACAACACAACAAATGGGCTCTTGGAGCATGCACATGACAGGAAGTTCAGCTCATGCTCGTCAACCCAGATGCAGGCATCTCAGCTTCTCGCAAAGGTGCAGAGAGGCACCAGAGGGGCTCAGAGAGGGACAGTCTCGTTACACAACCAAAGCAGAACTGGAGACTCCCAGAGCTTCTGGTGAAGGCTCGCACTGTGCTGAGGTGCTGAAAGCGGGCTTCGCGGTGAATTCTAAGGCGCTGTAAAGTCGTGCTTTCCTACTCGGCTTTCTTGATTCGGATTGACGACAAGCACAGGGGTCTGAGGTCTGTCCGAAGGAGGAAACGCTGCCCAGAGCAGTGCATCGAGAGAGACAGTCTCCCTCCTCGGGGTTTTTGCGACTGCGATTTCATAACCTAGTGGATGGCGAGGGGCCGCATACATGCTGCAACTTACTTGCATCGCCCAGTTTCTCGTAGCCGTCGCAGTGCTACGACCTATGGCATTCGGCTCCTGGAGAAGTCCTCAGAGTATCTGCTTCACCCTGCATCGGAAGTTCAGGATGCCCAGAAGCTGATGCGAACGGGCATTGCTGTAACACAGGCTGGTGGGGCTCGGTGCTTTTCCTAAACTGTTTCACTGATCATGAGCTGAGTCTGCTACCGGCTTGTCAGCTCGGAACACGCTTTCTATCTTGGCAGGGCTCTGTTGTGGATGTACAGGAGACGTCCTCACCTGAGAGAAATTTCCTGGACTGGTTCTGCAATGCCACCGTCACGGATGAATCCCAGGTGTGCCAGTCGAATGGGCTTGGCATGGGGATCTGAGCAGCGGGCGCCTCAGGATCAGGAAGTGAGAGTTCGTCTTCTCGGCCGAGGCTGTTGAGGAATCGGTGCAGAGAACCCGCAGCATGATGTATATGATATAGCATATATGACATATATGGTGTCCGACCCATGACGGTACAACCACACCAGTCTGCAGGCTATGGTTTATTGTGAGAAGTTGGCAGCCTACAGATGGCTCCTTGACGAGACCCCTCAGCCAAGCGGCATTTAATTGGACTATATCTGCAACCTACAGCCTTTATGCAGAGTGGACTGCTTCAGAGACGGTGGAACATCTCGTGTCTTAGGTCTCTGAGTCTGCGGCGCGCTGCCAGCACTCTCCTCCGCTGTGAGCTTCTGAAGGAAAGTAGCGGGGCTCTGGTTCGACAGTTGCCTACGAAGCCCCCGTGAATGCCATGCGCAGAGCCCACCAACGCCTTGAGTGAGGTCCCGCATGGAGTCTGACCAAGCACTTGCAGGGAGCGAGGTTATGAGGCTCCACCCCGAATGTCTCGCTGCAGGACAAGAGATGTGCCTGCTCGGATTGGTCCAGCGAGCATTTGACGTGCGGGCCTGCAAGCGGACAAGAGCTGGGGGTGCAGAATGCAAGTTTCGAAATCTGCCGAGCTGCGCCTGTGCATCGAACAAGAGTCAAACGACCCAAACCATTCCAGACAGTGGCGCTTTCGATGCAACAGGGTGCTGCTGGCCGTCAAATCCCTGTATACGTCCCGCAGTGTCAAGTGATAACAACACGCCTTCCATGATATTGTCCTTCAATCGTTCTTGTTCTTCTGGTCCTTGTTCTTCTTGTTGCGGCGTCGCCGTCCCTGTTGATTGTTTGCTGCTTTTTCTATTTGCAACCCCTGTCGCCGTCATCGTGATTGCATGGGTTCTGAGGCCGGAACAAGTCCACTACGCAGCAGCCGGCTGAGTTGGTTTTGGTGGCGCTTAGTGACAAAGGGTCAATAAGCAGTCATGGACAAACTTCGCATGGCACGAGGGACGCGTGTTGAAGCTGAAGACATCCTTCAGTGGCCAAGACTTCGAAGTCAACTTTCGGAACACCGGTTCTCTGACAGGCAAGAGAGGTCATGTGGACACTACGCCCGCCTTAGGCCCTCGATGCGTGGGTGGCACTTCGCTTGTGCTCTTCTCAGTTGCAGTCGGTAAAGTGCGGTCCTAGCCAAGTTGTTGATTTATTTTCCCACTGGACCCTAAGATACTGGCCAGCCTGAATGCAGGGGCAACAGTCGTTTGCCCACTGGACACTGAGACACTGGCCAACCTGAATGAAGGTGCAACAGTTATTTGCCCACTGGACCCTGTGACACTGGCCAACCTGATGACAGCAATCCAGGGGCAACAGTGCGCCCAAAACCGTAACCTGACCCACAAGGTACTATCTGCTTCACTGAGCAGGCGGCCAGCAGCAAACGCTGGAAACTCGGGATGTCTCGATTGAATGCCTCAGAGTGAGAAAATTGTCAGGGCCCTGGCCCAAGCTCGAAAGTGGGAGCGGTGGTTGTAGCAACAGTAAAGGTCTCGGCCCTGTCAGTAGGCCAGCAGGCCTTTCTGCTGCTGTTCTCCAGTCGTCCTCACAGCTGGGAGGGTCGTGTGGATGTGGGAGCCAAGCTGAGGCAGCTGCGACCGCGTGCGAGAAGCTGTACCGAAATCATGTTGCATGGTTGTACAATGCACAAAAGGACAACGAACGGCGGCTTCCCTGAAGTGGGAATGCCATTGGCCAGCTTAGCGGGTCGAATTCAGCTGCTTGGCACCTTCTTCTTTTCGTCATTGCACATCATGCTCTTATCTCTGATTTGTGAAGGGCGATGTGGTGTCAGGCTTCCTGATGTAGCAGGACATGACTTGCAGTGAAGGCAAGCAGTGCCAGCCGCACCTCGCAGCAACACACGCTACGATTAGGCCTCCTATAGGCCAACATGGAAAGCCTTGGAAGAGGAGATTGTTCTGTAGGCCAGGGCAGCGGCGCATCTGTGCCTTCTTCAATTGTACAGCACGTTGCCTTTCACCGCTGGTTTGCCTTTTGTGAGGAAGCAGCTGCTGAGATTGTTTGGCCGGTGGAAACTAAACCGGTGGGAGGTGGTAGGAGATACGGCTTGAGATGTCGTCGCTATTGCATTCCTGCGCAGACTCGGCTAGGACCTATAGGATGCTTTAATCTCCACGGTTTCTGTCACCATCTCCATACCACTCCTTGGAGGCGTGGCTTGGCAAGCCGCCGTTCGCAAAAAACACTTTGGTGAATTTGCTTGCAACTTGCCCGTTCCGATCCGTGTGGCTTTTTTCCATGGCCACTGAATGTTTAAGTCGCTGTAGGACGATTGCCAGATGCTGTCGGCCAACAGCACTGGCTCTTCAGCACGTTACTCCCTTATCAAGTTTATTCAGGCGGTTTGCGCTTGCGTCAGGAAGGGCCCGTATACTTTTGCCGGTCGGCCAGCTGCTACTGTAGGTGCTGAAGAGACGCCACTTGTCCAGTACAGCATCTGCGTGAGACCACGCGCGGCGAATACGCTCTGAAGGGGTCGAGCTGGCCAGCTCCCCATCTTTGACGCCCATGCCAATATTCGTACTCTTAGCAGCTCCATTGGAACTGTGCCTGCACTGGGGTTTTGATCCGTGTGCGGGTGAGGCTTTCCAAGTCTCGAAACGGCTAAGGCCAGCTCTTGCTGGATCATGATCCTTCCTACCCTCGTTTCGTGTAGTGGTAAATGGCTGTTGCTCTAGATGTTTGCATGCCCTAGCCCTAGTTGTTTCGAGACCGAGCGCTTGGAAAGAACCCTGGTAGCAGCTGGCAGCCATTGCACGTGGCAGCCTTGCTAGCAGAGGCCAACGCAATGAAAAATGACGGACAGACTCCGCGATCGCACTTTGTAAAAAAGGCAGACCCCTTCTTGCATTCTTGCCTCCAAGATTCCAGGAGGAAAGCTTTGAAGCGTTCTAGTTCGGCAGCACGCGGATCCTTCGGACAGGCGAGCCCGATACCCGGGGATTACAGGAGAGGAAGTATTCTCACACCCCGTACAAGTGCCACCCGGCTAAGGCAGTGAAGCCCCGTGCATGTCCTGCACCTCCGCTGGAGTTATCTAGTCAGGCCTCGGCATTTCACGTGTTTGGTCGTGATATGGATTCCCGTGCAGTGTTGGCCCAGCCTCGAGTCCCATTCTGGCAGATCCTGGTCTTGGGAGGTTTTCGGGTTTCGAGCATGCCCCCAGGTGCCAGCTGCCAGCCTCGTCTCCCGCTTCCCCTACCGATGTCTGAATGTAGCGCATGAGTGAACACTTGAATCAAACTCCGACGTCTCGGCTCCAGATCATGTTTGCAAGAGCTCTGGCGTTTGGGGGGGAGGCATGGGCATTTGTGGCTCTGCTGGCACTGGGGCCAGTGCATGGGAGGAGCCTGGCCGATTTGAGAAGCCCAATCCTTTAGGCTTTGGGCGTCGCGTGGTGCACACTGACATAAGTGGAGTGTCCTCCCTGGGAACAGTGAAAGAAATACATCCAGATGGCAGTCTGGCCGTCCTTCTTGATGCCGGCGGCCAGGAGGTTAAGATTTCTGCAGACAGCATCCATCTTCTGCCGCTGGCCACATATTGTCCGACCTCGTATTCGACGAGGATCGGGCTTGAGACCTTGGATGAGAGGAGGACCCTGCGATGGGTTGACATCGGGAGACGGGCTCTAACCCGCCTTGAAGCCATGCCTTCAGAAGGCAGTGGTCGGTGGTGGAAGGCATACCGATGCGTGTGGAGCACGAAGAGTGCATGCTACCTGTACCACGCGTCTGGCGAGCCCCTGCGTGGTGGCCTGCAAAGAGCACCGGAGGGAGCGCTCACGCTGCCGCCCGAAGGTGGGCCAGCCGACATGCTTCAAGCAGTGCCTCAAGAGTTCCAGTCTTTTCTGACTGGCTGGACCGGCGAGTTTGCACGGCTTGTGTTTGAGCATTGCCACCACAAGTACTCGGAGAACATTCCATGCGGCTTGCTCTTGCACATGGCTCGACAGAGCCGGGAGCTGTTCCTCGCCGAAAAGACGGTGCAGCGGATCCAGACCCCCCGGGATGGGAAGCTGGTGATCTTTGGAGACACCCATGGCCATCTCAAGGACTTGCTTCATGTTTGGCTGCGGGAAGGCTTGCCGACTGCCTCCAAAACCCATTATCTCTTCAATGGTGACATTTGCGACAGAGGCGCGCTGGGGCCCAGGGTGTAAAGAGTAAATATGGGGAGGGGGGGTCCGTGCCTGGAGACCAGCAGAAGGCGTCATAGGGCCTTATGGGCCTTATGGGTGTTGTGCAGGAGACGCCGCAGATCGTGGTGGCATGGAGGCAGTTCAGATATGGGCCTGTGTCCTGAGCCACAAGCTCGCCTTTCCTGGAGCCGTGCATATGAACCGCGGCAACCACGAAGATCACCACTACTCTTTGCACTACGGTGCCAAGGGTTTCTATGGTGAGCTCGATCGCAGGTACACCGCCGACGAGGCAAAGGCTCTCAAGGCAGCGTTCAAGGATCTATGTGACTGCCTTCCGCTGATGACCGTGGTCGACGAGGCCATGCTGGTTGTGCACGGGGGCCTTCCGCGCTTCCGGCAATCCTCGGCCAACGCTGCCAGCCTCGATGAGATCGAGCAGATCCGACGGCCTCTGCAGGTTCAGACGCATGCCGAGAACCGCCAGGACAGGATATAACGAGTAAGCTAAGTAACGAAAGCAAGCCTCAAGAGAGTTTCTCCAAGCCTGACCTTTTCAAGAGCAGCTGCATGGCGAAGCTTCGGATAAAGAACCCGCCTCGTGTCAGAGAGGACCAGATCATCACGGATCTGTTATGGTCTGATCCCCAAGCAGAGCCTGGCATCGGGCCGAGCAGCCGTGGCAAAAGCCTCATCAACTACGGCCCAGACGTAGCAGCGGAATTCTTGGCGGCTCACGAGCTAAGCCTGCTGGTGCGGTCGCATGAAGTCGCCAGTGGCTGCGAGTGGTGGCACCCCGTGGCATCCCAGGGCTCGGAAGGAAAGGTTGAGCCCCTCTCTTCTGAGCAGAAGGGCCTCACTGTCACCATCTTCTCTGCAAGTGACTACTGTGGGCACTATGACACCAATCTGGGTGGCACGATCGTGTTGAAGGGTTCAGCGAAGAGTTTTAAGGTTGTGAGCCACAAGGCTTCGGATGCTGCAGCAACTCTAGCATCGACAGTCGCCACAGAGAAAATTAATGGCTCTGTCCTGGAGATTCTGAGTGTTATCGTCCAAAACAAAGGGCAGCTGCTTACTGAGTTTCGGGCTTTTGATGACAGTTCACGACTAATGCTCTCCAGAGAGGAGTTCGCCGCTTGCTGCAGCCGAGTTGTGCCAGAATTGCAGTGGCAGGACATCTGCACAGACTACTCGCCTCACTTGCTTCTCCACAACGGTTCCATCTGCTACATGCGGCTTCTTTCCAAGTATTGTCTGGTCTTTCGCAGCAGGGGCCAAGACAAAATGAGGATGGCCTTTGGAAACTGCTTGTTTGGGTCCTTGCTGTGCATGGAGCCCTCCATACGCGAGCAGCAGGAGAGCATGGGAGACATGACGTCGGAAGCGTTCCTAACTTTCCTTGCCGACAGTGGTTGTTGCACTTCGGTGAGGCTGTTGCAAATGTTTTACAGGTCCCTGGCCTGCGGCAAAGATATGCTTCAGAACTTTGCGGGGACATTTTCTGTCGCGTTCAGGCCGAAGCACGGCACGTCGACCGAGGTTGCCAGCAGATTGGGTGCCGTGTGTCGCGACCTCCTCGCTGCCCATCCAGAGAAGCCTCTCGCGACCCTGCTGTTGGACTTCTTTCAGCAAGCGGATGACAAGAAGTCTGGCTTCGTGGAGGTGCAAGAGGTGGCGTCTTTGCTTCGAGGGCTACCGAGCCTGAAGAAGGCTGCCGAGAATGAAGTGCAGCTTCTGGCCGAGTACATGGACAACAGCGGTAGCGGCAAGATCAGATACGTTGAGCTCGTGAAGTGCCTTTCCATAGAGACCCGCGGAGCTGCGAAGCCTGGGCAGCTGTCACCAGAAGTTCTGCTGGATGACTGGCTCGAGGCCACGTTCTGTCCTTAGCTGGGGCTTTAGTGCAGGACTTTGCTGGCTGATGGACGTTGCCAGCACGGAATGCTTGATTGGCATTGCCACATTGCCACTTGCCAAGAGCCGAGGTGCAGCATGCTGGTTTTCGAGTATGGCCTGGGGACTCTGGCAGGTCTTTTTCAGCAGGTGCTGCCACCAGGGGAAACTCGCTGCAGTCCCAAAGTGTTCAAGCAAGTCCTGCAAGCGTTGCCGGAGAATCCGCTGCGAGGCAGCAACTAAAGGCAGGTTGCCAGCCAGTGTTGTCCCATGCTTGAGAAACCGTCTTGCTACTCTTGGTTCGAAAGCTTCTGAACCTCCCAGCCCTCTGCTACAGATCTACAGTATCTGCAGGTTGGTGGCGGGCTTTAGCTTTCAGACATGACAGCTGAGGTATGGCCCAAGTCTCAGCCACCAGCAACTGGAGAGCCTTGTGGTCAGCCACTTGCCGCATTACGCAAGCAGTTGAATTACTTTTCGGGAGTCGCGGAAGTGAGAGACGACTTGTGACACTCTCGAGACAAAACCGCAACCACTCCTAAGACCGTTGTCCGGTCTTGCCTTGTGCCGGGTGGTTGTCACAAACCAGCTGTCCGTTTCTGCTCAGTTCCCGGGGAGTATTAGGAAGTCTGGATCTGGGTGACCCGTGCGGATTGAAACAGAAAAAAGTTGGCAGCTGCTGAGGTCTGGAATTGGATGATGAGGGGCTCTTCAACTACCAGGACTACCTCGCGGGCTTTCAGATCATAGACACTGAGCGCCGGTGACGAGGCTTTGGGCATCCAATGCGATGCCCCCGCGTTGCTTTTCAGCTGTGGCGGTTCTCAAGCTGACGACCTCACGATCGCAAAAGCGGCGATACATGGATCACAGCCGTTCATTTCGGGATTTCCTTGCTTACCGGGGTTTCTTCTTGAGGTGGTCGAGTTTGCTGCTGTGACTTTGGGGTCCGACACATCGAGTGCGGGAGGCATGTGTGCTTGCAAAGCATTTCTGTTACTGGGCTTGGGGATTTGGCAAACATTGCAGGTCATGTGCCCTGGCCTGCCTGGTCCGCATAAGCTTTAAACCCCACAAAAGCCCCTGACCGCAGGCTGCGATACCCCATGCACAAGCGGAGTCATCAACCGCCCTACCCTACCGCGGCGAAGGGCTGCCCCTGCTTTCCCAAAGTGTCGCCACAATAGACTACGTAGAAGGTACTCCTTGCCACCTCTCGTCTTGCTCAACGTCTCCGCAAAAAGCATCATGCACTCCACGACAAGAGTTCCAGAAGCGTGTCGTACAAAAGAGCTACACAGAACGAGCACAGAAGCAATCGCAGTCAATGGGTCCTTTCTCCCATTTACATGTTCCAGTCGTCTGAGCCATGCGGAGATGTTCGCAGATTGGCTGAAGATGCCAGGGCCAGTGCTCATGGAGCCACGGCCAACATGAGCGAGCTATGAGTATAGAGCTGAACGAGTAGCTCTGCTTTGTTGGCAGATCTTTTTTTTGGGAAGTTGATGCTACATGTCGCCGAGCACATTTTCCGCGAACTCTCGGACCACTCAATGGACCGAAATCCGATCTAACCAAGGCAAGTCCTCGCGCTTTCGCTCGGAGGTTCAGGCCTGGCTGGTAGGGCCAAGGGCCAAGGCGCCAAGGCAGGGCCACGGGCAACTCCCCAAACCGGGCAGGTCTTTGCGTGGTGGCTTGCGCTGCGGTCTGCTGCTGTCGCGACTTCGTCCGTCGAAGCCGACACTCTGCGAGCATATTGGGGGATTGGGGGTCTGGTGGAGCCAGTGAGCAGGTGCGTTGGGTCGCAAAGCGCAGCATGCGACGGCAAAGCAAGCACGGTGGGCTGAATAGATGTTGCGATGAAAAGAGTGCTGCAGCCCCATCTAGGCTCGAGTTTAGAGCAGGCGTTGCTAGAGGGGCTTGCGCACGAATCGAGTACACCATGGCAACCGAGACAGCAAAAAAGACAGAAGTACCACAGCACAACAGGGACTTTAGGGCCAGAGTCGCGGTCGTGATGGAGGCTGCGCCATGGAGCCTAGCGCAGACCAGAGAGGAGAGCGCTGCTGTGCCCTCTGCGATGCCACTGAAGCAATGCATGCTCGAAGCCAACATAGCACTCCAAAGCCAAGGCCACGGAGAAATGTTTGTGAACTTGACACGGTGGTCGGTGTCCACGAGGCCGACCTCTGCCACGCCCTCCCTGGCAGCGGCCCAGTCCCAGTCCAGGCCCCCATCCGCAAGCAAAGAGGCATCTGAGTCGGCATCAAGTCCCATGAGCAGCGGCGCGGAGCCACGGAACTTCGCACAGAAGATTCCTGAAATGCCGCAGGCCCTGTCTCAGGAATTGCAGATTGAGGAAGACTACAGCGAGGACACCGCATTGGAAGAGGCCATCGAGCGGATGCGTGCTGGCAGGTCTTTCACTGCCCGCGGTGCTCGCAGCGGGAGGACTCCCAGCCCGGCCCCGGCCGGCCCGGCCCAGGGCAGGGCCCCGGCTGAGGCAGCTCGGGCTCGGGCGACAAAGAGGGAACCTTGCGAGGCCGAGACAAGCGGGCCGAGCACCACAGCCAGACCACAGCGGCCGGGCAGCCAAACTCGGCCGAGGTCTGCAGAACAAAAGCTTCGGACGGGACCCAAAACTCCGCAGACAGGCCGAGGCACATCCAGTTGCTTCGAAGCTCGCTCCAAACGTCCTCGCTCGGTAGGTGGGATTCGATGCGAGCAGGTCATCTCCCGGCATCTGCCAGAGCGCGAGGTGCAGTCGAGGATGATCGCCGTGTTGGCCAGGCAGCTGGAGCGCTTGCGCGGCTGCATTCCAGACTTCGCTCTGCAATGGCAAGCGGTGGAGATACATTTGCAGAATCTCGAAGAGAAGCTGCAAGCCAAAAGACGAGAGGTGCTGGCTTGGGAGGAGGACACTCGGATGATGCAAGAAACGCAGGATCAACAGTACCAACTTCTCCTGCGCGGCCTTCAGCGGAAGGTCGATGACGCCAGAAGCTCTTGGCTCAAGCAGCAGCTGAAAATGGAAGCCTCTGCTCGAGAGGAATACGAGCTGCACAAGGCACTCGTTGCGAAGGATGAAGAGGCCAAATCCTTGAAGGATGTGCTGAAGAAAACATGGGAGCAGATGGAAGATGTCCAGCAGATGGTGCTTCAAAATCAGTCCGTCCTAGAAGCTCGTCTTCAAGGAAATTGGTCCGTCGATGACCCAGCAGAAGACCCCACCGCCGCTTCTGAACGGCGACACATGGATGCAGAATTGCACAGGCAGATTGAGGTTCGCGGGCAGCTGAAGTTGTGCAACGCTCAGCTCCAAGAAGCCGACAAGGCGATGTCAGAACAGCATGCCTATGCAGCGCGCTTAGAGGAGTTCATCAGGAAAATTACAGGAGGAGGGGGTCGTTATGTTTTGCCCCCCGCTTTAAAGCGCGAAGGGCAGCGACATGTGGCGATGGCCTCGAAAATGAGGGCGAGAGCTGAGCAGGAGGCGCGGCGCCGGGAGAATCTTGAGGTCCTGTACTAGGGCCTCAGCCCGGATGGTGTGTATTGATACAGTAATTGCGCAGCGATTGCGCGCAGTCACGATGACCAAGGCTGCTTTCAATCCGTGGTGTGTGTAAGGAAGCGAGATCGGTTCATGTTGTCATTGTGTGTCCGCTTGATCAGCTGGAGTCATTGATGACTTTGAAATTTTGGATGCCCCACGCACCCGCGCAACCCGGCTGAAATCAGCAGGGTTGCGGTCATCCGCCTAGAATATTGATTGTACGACCTGTGCTTTTCACACCAGGCTACACACTATACTCATACTGTGTCAGAAGGGCTGTTGTGTATCGAAGATATTTGCGGAGACAAATTCGTCAGTCCTCGAGCTGGCCAGGCCCCCCTTTGTCGCAGAGTTACCGTCAAACTGATAGGAAACATGTCGCCAATGGTTTCTTGGTAATGACTCGCATGGCTGTGAATAGGCGAAACCCAAGGAAGTGGTGAGATTTCCTGCTTGTATGCATCCAGATGCATCCAGGAAACGTTCTTGTTGCGACAAACAGGTTGCAGAATTGATGAGCGAGGCAGCTTGCACATCTACGTCCAGATGTTAGAAGAACGACGAGCTCAAACGGAAAACAGACACAGATCACGGATGTGCGAGCAAGTCTTCAACATGGAGTTTCCACGCCTGCGTCGTCTTAGATGGCGTCAAGGCGCACCGCCATCATCGAAAGTGCTCCGAATCCACATTGAAGCTGTGCTTCTTCACACCTTCAGCTGCAAGCACTTGCGCAGCATGGACAGTACCAATCAGTCGGCGATGGAAAGTAGCAGTTGGATTTGGAGCGTCGCACGTTTTGTGCATACCGACACTCAAAGGCAGTGCCAGCTTGAATTCGCGCGGTGGTTTGTGGGATCATAAACAATGGCTGCCATGATCCTTACTGGCCTTCTTCTTGTCGATTAGTATCGTTCCACGTCAAATAGTATTTGTGCTGAGGCCTGCGGGAGCTTGCCGCAGAGCCTGCTGCGACTTGGCTGGGAGATCCAAACAACGTCTCGTGCAAGAGTTTACCAAATGCCCTACATAACAAACAGTGAGCATGATTTTCCGGCACTCTTTCGGCCTTGAGTTGTGCATGGATCGCAAGGGTGAGAAGCCTGACGAGTGTCAGGAGGAAAGGGCCGAGCCCGCAGATCAAGGCCTCACCCGAGTCCTGATCACGGGCTATCAGGCTCCGATCCGTGGCTTGGCACAATGCACACGTCAGTGCATTTTAGGATTGTCTTGCAGCCTTAACGTCCCAGCATGCTTGAAAGAATTCGGGGGTACCTGCTTCCAATTGCACTGATGTCCTAAGTTTCAGCAGATTGGAGCAATCGAGGCCGTCTGGACCCCTTTGCTTTCCGGAAGACCAAACCCAAGGGGAACAACGTGCAGGCCAACTACGACAAGGTAACATCTTCCGGAGAAGACCAGGTGGATCGCCTGGTTCGCGCCTACGGCTCGCTGGCCGCTGAAATCGATCCCGAGGATCGTCTGAGGCTGCTGCAGCCTAGGGAGAGGAAGGACTCGAAGCCTCAGTCCATAGCGAAGGGTGCTCGAAGCTTGGAAGTAGAGCATGGAGAAGCTCCTTCCCGCCAGCCGCCCAGACCGCCGCAGCCGGAGCCTAAGACGTCCTCCACACCCTCCAGGCCCTCTGCATGGAGGGTCAGGGCCGAAGGCCAACAGACGGCGTCCAAAGCATCTCAGGCGGCATCCCACGCCCTCCAGCCGCTCCAGCCTCAAGCAAAAGAGGAGGCTACAGAGGATCGGATTCCACCCCAAGTGCTGGGCAGGCCGAGGGAGGCAGCGGCCACAAGCCTGGACACTGTCTCGGAAATCCTTCGGCACATTGAGCTTCCAGCCCCAGCCCCGCCCGCGGCAGCCCCACCAGTGAAGCCGACAGCCCCTCAGCCTGAGACCCTGGAAAGCGACGAATCAGCCGCGGAAAGCGACGAAGCTACAGCTGTGCGGTTGCGGGAGGACAAGTTTGATGCACTGGATGCCGAGCTAAACGAACAGCTAAACCAGTCTGTTGGTTTGGCCCTAGAGTCAAGGACACTGCACAAGTCAGTCGCTGGGCTGCCCAGAAGCGGTAGCCATGGAACCCCAACAGGTTCAAAAAAGTCGAAGGCCAAAGGCCGCAGCAAAAAAGCTGCAGCACCAGAAGCGACCCGAAGCTGAAGCTGAAAACCAGGCTTCCGAAAAGGTCCGACGATGCCAGAGTATGCCTGACGCCTACTCAGCCTGCACTGAGACGTCTGTCTTTCTGCGGCAAGCTTTGGTTCTGCGAAGAACTCAGACACAAGACACGCACAGCATGGAATGAAAAGCACCATGTGACTTTTGAAGACCTCTGAGTCCGCTGAGTGGCCATTCGAACAACTTCGCTTCAGGACAGAATGCTGCCTCTGAGACGAGGAGGTAACTACACACGATCCACACGGTCACTGCCTAATGGCCGATGCCACGTTAGACCCCTAGCCCCTTCACTGGGCTGGACATGGCAAAGAGCCTTGTCTAACTGCAGAGTTCAGGCTGTCAAGGCTTACAGGCAAGACCCCTGGGACAGCTCAGGAAGCGCAAGAGCAAAGCGTCGCCGGCCTCGGTTTCTCAGAGCCCGAAGTGTCCTGACAGAGTCAGAGCCCTTTTTGCTCAAGGTCTGCCGCGGAGGCCCAGGGCGAGGCCGAGGAGAAGGGCGCCTCGGAAGCAATGCCAAGCTGTGCAGAGTCGGCTCAGTGCCCGTGGTTTTGGGCTTTCGAGGCACGACGGAGACGGAGCCTGCGAACAAGAAAGGAAAGTATCGGAAAGATAAGCCGTGGGATCACGAGGGGATCGACCACTGGAAGCCGGTGTGCCTTGGCTTGGCCGGCACACGGTCGCTCATGTCTGCACATGTGAGCGTTGTTCTTTTTGGTGGGTTCTCTTGACAATACTAGGAGGGCGATTAGCAACAGCTCGGTCGCTTAAAAAGTGCACACCCTTTCGATCGCGCGCAAGGGCGCGCAAGGGCGCGCAAGGGCGAGCGCAAGCTGTGCTCAAGGCTTGTTGTTAAAATGGTTCAAGAGTGATGCTCAGCAGCGTTGTAGGTAGATGCAACTAAGCAACCGCAGGACGTGGGGTGGTGTTGGGTTTGCTTGAAAGTTACACGGGTTAGCTTTGGAAGGTTCAAGTTCTGCCCCTGAAGCCTATAAACCAACTTCTTGAGCCTTGAAGCCCCAGTGTTTTACCCGCAGCCGAAGCTTAGACTCGAAGCCACCAGGGGTCAACAAGCGACTGTAGCAAACCGGGTTCGAGAGCCCGAGAGGTCCATTGCGAAGGAGGATGCGCCTTCTGGTGGCTTGCTTCTCGAGGAGAGCTCCTTTGCCACGCTGTTTCCACAGTACAGAGAGCAGTACCTGAAGCACCTAAGCGGCATCCAAGAACCTTGGAGCTTCCTTTCGGCACCTTCTCACTGCTTGAAAGGCAGGTCTGGCCTGATGTTCGGAAGGTGCTCGCAGAGCCACGTGGCTGCACTCTTTCCCGCTGCAGGCCTTGTAATTTTGGCATGCGCCGAGGCACGAGCTCGCAGCAGATCTGAATCTGGTCGAGGGCTCCATGACTGTGAGAACCACAAAGAAGACGTGGGATCCGTACATCATCATCAAGGTACTCAACTCAAGCTGTACAGCCGCAGCTGCGTGCTTCTTGTTCAGTTCGAGGGCTGCCTGGGTTCTTCAAGGGTCACAGATTCAGATTCCCAGATTCAGACCCTGCAATGTGTATCAAACTTGCGGCGTGCTTTCCAGCAGCAAAAGATCTGGAGTGAGCGGGTGGGCCACAGCTCGCACAGGCTCGGGACATGATCAAGCTCCTCGCTCGCAGTGTGCCCCTGCCACAAGCGCAGAAGATCTTGGACGATGAGGCACCCTCGATTGCAGGACAACGCAGATACGCGTGCGACATGGGATCAGCAGAAAAGGGCTGCTGACCACTCCCATCTCGCAGGTCTACTGCGACATTCTCAAAATCGGCGGCAGCTTGCTGGAATTTGCTCACCGGGGAAGTTTTTCAGGAGAAGCCTTGAGTCGTCCTAGGGAGGTACTGTACAAGGCGGTTCCGGCATGATTGGTGCATGCTGTAGGTTTGGGCGAAGTGCCACCAGTGCTGTGCTTGTGCCCGCAGCGGATGGAGGGGGCGCATTTCCAGTATCATGCAGGGGTGGGGGGGGTTGTCGTAAGTCGTGGTTGTGTCGGTCTGCCGACTCCGTCATGTATATAGATTTTCCCTAGATTCTCCCTTCGAGGGGTAATATCAAACACTGGCCCGAAAGAACTTCAGCTTTCAGGACGGACTTGTTTAGGGGCGGCTAGCGCTTCTTGGACACTGGATGTAACTACCAATGAGTGAACGGCTACGGTCGTTTTAATGTAAGTTTCATCGTGCCAAGTCACAAGCAAACTTAGTGAGAATTTTGATGGATAGGGTAATCGTGTTATATCGTGTTAACGTGGGTCAGAATGGTGTAGAAGCAGTAGAAACGCCGGAACTGAGGTCTCGTTCGCTCCAAGGAGCGCTTCGTGAAGCGAAGGCAGCGCTTGGTCGGGCCAAACGGTTCCACACTGAAGGCCTGGCTAATATGGGTAGTTTTCTAAATTAGGGTCCCTTTTTAGGTCCGCAAAATAGTACGGCACCCTTAAAAGGCCCCCAAGGGGGCCCTAATTTAGAAAACTACCCATGTGCGTGCGACGTCAACAAAAGTTCACCGGTTGATTTTATTTGATTTCTTTGCTCTCTTCCGTTCTGGATTGTGGTTGCTGTGGTTGTGGTGGTTGTGGTCGTCGTTGTCGTGTATGCTAGGGCCGCCAGGATAAGGCCGACAGACTACAGTCTAGACCAGTTTGAATTGACCAGGTTGTCCTCATTGCTGTACAGTCCAGGCAACCAATTTCATCAGTTGTAGCACAAACAAATAGTCATGCACAAGGGGGCACCTTACCTCCTGAAGTTAGCTATGTGCCCAAGTCGTCATGTTTGCACATGGTTGAGATCGTCGTGAACACGTTTGGTTTCGAGCCCTTACACATTCCCATGTAAGTTGCCAGCGTTTGGTGAGTCAAACGGACCAGTCAACGAGGAAACGTTTTTCACTCAACAGCACGCAAACTGTAGACGTTTGTCCTCACGTAAGTGGCCAGTGTTTGGTGAGTCAGACGGAGTCAAAAAAGCTTGTTGAACAAGTGAGGCCATTGAGCTGCTGACGCAGTGCTTCGTGCTGGTTCAGGGGCAGACTGTCTCTATCATGGGATCCGTGAAGGGCATCAAGCAGGCCGGCAAAAGAACGCATGCCGGTCGTGATCTCGATAGGAATTCCTGCTCAAGTCAATGATGGAAGTGGGGCATGGGGGAAGGTTCGACGCATCGTGGAAGACTGCTTTCGCAACATCCACCCGCTACCCGCCCTTGTGAGTTGTGGGACGAAGCATCTTGTCGTTGAAAAGCCCCTTTTGGACCTTTAAGGATCTATCACATCAAGGAGTTGATGATACGCCGGGAGCTGGAGAAGGAGTGGCCCGGCTTCTGCCTTCTGCGTGTTTTGGAGTGCAGTGCAGGACCCGGAGCTGCAGAACGAGAATTGGGACCGATTCTTGCCACATTTCAAGAACCGCAACGTGCAGAGAAAGAAGATGAAAGACAAGAAGGCACTCAGAGCTCCGGGCTGTGCTGATGTGGTGACTTCATCTGGTATAGGCCAAGAAGAAGAGCAAAGACGTCTTCCCTCCACAGCCTACCCCCAGAAAGGAGGACCGGATGGTGCATCATTCAGCGGTCGGTTCGCGGCACCGCCGGCTCTTGATGTGCAGGATCTGCAGATGGAGTCTGGCGAATACTTCCTTAACGAGTCCTGGCAGTATAGAGTAAGGTCAGTATCGATGTATTGGCCGCAGTTGAACATACCATCCAGTCTCCTTCATGCGCCTGAGCCGCGGAAGCCATCCACCCGAGGAAAAGGAGAAGCAACTCCGTCAGAGAGTTGCCAAGCGCGAGGTGAGCCACCAGAGTCTGCAGCGTTTTTCGATGTACTCGTCATCTGGTTTTGTGATACATAGTGGAGTACCCTCCCCACATGCCTCAGCGAAATGAGAACATAGTGATCTGGCTCTGTGCCCAGATTGCCCAAAAGTCTTCGGTGAAGTAGGGTGAACTTAATTGACGTATAATTAGTCGGTATAGTCGTCGTAGCCACCTGGCACTCCGGGGCTGTGAGTGTAACACCAACTCCCCTGTGTTATGAGCACGAAGTATCACGAAGTATCGACCCGCCTGAGGCGCAGCAGGCGAAGAGCGCAGAAAAGCGAAGAGAGCGCGCAAAGGTCCGCGCTCGGCAGAATCGTCTCTGACGGCATGTCGATGCTTTTGTTGGGAACCTGGAAAGCTGTCGTTGGGGTCACTGTTGGGGCTGTGGAACTCTCACTGCGTCACTTAAACTGACAGAAAGGAACGCTGTGATCGCCGAGTCTGAACCACCGGTTTCAGCTGGCGCCCTTTCCGAAGTCATGGGGCATGGGGTGAGGAGTTCGAGCCGCCCGCGCCTGCCAAAGCCAAGAAACGGAAGGGGCAGGATGCTGGCGAGACGACGCAGGAGACTTTCCTAGGTTTTCCTCCTCTGGGACTTCCCGGGGCCCGCAAGGATCGATTGTTAGCCACTGCGAAGCTTACGGTGCCTGGTTGTGAGGAGATGGCGCAGCGCTTGGCCAAGAAAGCCAAGGCCAAAGCCTCTGTGCAGGCTTTGTTATTGAGAAGTTCCTTTAGTATTTTGTGTCTTTAAGCTTTCTGTCATTAAGAAGTTCATATAATGTCATTAAGTTTAGTACATTGAGCCTTGGATCCACTTTCTTGTGCTGCTGAAGTTTCATGGAAATTTCTTGCGAAGATATTTTCTCCCAGAGCCGTGGAATCCCCAGGCTGCAGCATGCAAAGGATCTCATGGATCTCGATGTTTGGTCGCTGTGGCAAGGGTGGGTGGCCCTGAAGTTGTTGCTGTACTTAAGCTCCATTTATAGCTCCGAGACCAGCGCGGCCGAATGAATGTACAAACTAGGAAGATATGGGAATATCTGTTCGAATTGCCGGCAGAAGCTTATCACATCCTTGGGGCTGTCACTGGTTCTACGACTTCTTCACACGTTTTGCAAGTTTATGCAGAAGTCCAGCAGGGTTGTGTAAAGGACTTCCGCAGTCCACTACATATGCTCCACTTCCTGATGCGCCGGCAGAAGCCACAAACCTCTTAGAATTATGGAAGCCCACCTCGTCTCGAGCGTCGATCTCGCCAGGAAGCTCAGCCCAAGAAGCAGCGCGCAAAGTCTGAGCTGCTCCTGTAGACCTGCAGCCGCGGAGCTGTCGACAACAGCCGAAAGACAAGCAGCGCGACCTGTGACTCATCTCACCCCTGCCGGGAGGCTGTTTCAAGAGCTCCCGGCAACAAGGTGACATAGACCATGTCGTTGCCGTCCGGAAGACACAGCTTCAGCTCGCAGCATGGGTTCTACAACCAGCATGGAAGCAACGTGCGCATTCGGCTAATCTTAAACGTCTCGGCATCGTGGTCGATTGACGTGTCTCAGGTGTGCTTTCTCGAACATCTGGCTTGTGAAAGGAACGATGATATCCCATTGCCACACCACGTTGCAGGAGCGGAAACATCTGAAGCCAAGCTTTTGATATCATTGGACTTTCCCCCCAAATCACTGGAAACTTGCCTTTTGGCATCAGTGAAACACAGACATTTTCTGCTGAGCCAGAGCGGCGATGGCTCCGCGGGAAGGCGGCAGCCCCATGCAGAATTGGGTTGGACGGGGGCAGAGAGGTTTGTGCAAAGCATGCAGAAGTGGAATCTGGGGGCACTTCGCTTCTCACAGGGAAGCTCGCAGAACTGAGCTGCAGGCTTGGGCAAGATGCGGCTCGGAAGAGTGCCGGTCCGAGCTGATCGTGCCACCGGCCAGTGCACAGCGGCAGGGCCTTAGATGCAGTTGGATGTTGGGCCAAACAATCGCCTGAGGCCGGTCTGGTGGCTGCCGGAGCCAGTGTCCTCCTCATGTGTTCTGTCGCAATCAGGACGGACAGCCGTGCGAGAGAGCATTTAAATTTGCAGGCATGACTTTTCCGCTTCTTCTCGTTGATGTCATGTTCTTGCAGGACGACAGACAGCATCAAAGAAGGTCTGAGCTTTCTTTGGCCTGTCAGCTTCTGCCTCCAACGTCTTCCACATCTTAGTGATAGACAGGAGGTGCAGCGGGCAAGATTGGAAATTGCGGGAGGGCTGAGTGGGCGCCTTCAGGGTGGAAGCGGAAGTCGTGGTCCATTCAGCACGGTTTTCCATCGACCAGTGGCCACCCTTTGGTCTAAACACCAAGTCCACTTGTCCGCTGCCTCGCCTGGATTCTCCGAGTGCGAGCGCCGAAACCCCGAAGGCATTTAAAGGCCCTAGGGCCCTCCTCGTGGAGTGCATTTGAGCGCCCAAAGACTTTGCAGTTGCGAACGATTCACGCCGCCCAACTTCCATCGAGGCGCCAGCCCTACGAAGGTCTCCGCAGCGGTCTTCGCGGGTCCATGGCGGCTCTGCCTTGTTGTTTTGGGGCACAGAAAGGATGGGAAACGATCCGAGAATCCGAGGAGGCTCCCTGGTCGTGCCCTTGACCGCGGCCGGTGCCTCCCTGGTCGCGGTGAGCGTGCTCCGAGTCTCTCGGAGCAGAGTGGTCACGAATAGGCTCAGGGACTCACCGGGGGCCTGTGCCATTTCAGGCTCGCGGCCCGAGTCGGGCCCGGACGGGGACGCTGCGGCGAGCTTTGGAGGACGAGGGGAAGCTCGGAAAGGCGATGGCCGAGGGAAAGCTGGAAAAGGCGATGGCCCTGAATCCCAAACCTGGTGTAGTCCATTGCGGTCTTTGTACTTTGAATTGAAGCTGAAGTTCTCGCCCGGTTGTTCCGGTAAAGATTGATGAGAACGCAGTTAGGCTTCGATTCGCAGGGTAAGAAGGCTCGGCCTACGTCCTAGGTGCCTCTGAAGAAAAGGCTCAAGAGCTCAAGTTCGCGCCCGGCCTTATCTCCCAGAGCCATGGCGGTGCTGTCGATGTTGGCGCTCGTGTTCCCTCTCCTGTCGTCAGCCCAAGGTGGAGACTACATGAGCCAGTATGCCGCGCCTTACCAACACTACATGCAGGGCGGGTCCGGCGGTGGCTCGGGTTACCAGCAGTACTACAAGAAGTACATGTCGCAATACGGCTCCGGTGCTGCCGGAGGCTATGAGAAGTACATGTCGAAGTATGCCGGCGACTACGCCAGCAAGTACATGCCGTCCGGGTCTGCGGACGCTTCCGAAGACGCCGGGAAGCCCGTAAACTTCGCGGCAGCTGAGGATGGAAGCTCCACCGCCAAGTCCAGGAAGGACTCGCCAAGCGATTCACAGAACGGAGCCGGCTTCCAGAAGTACATGGATTACTCCAAGTACACGCAGGGCCACGGCTCCCAGGGCTCGCAGGCAAGGTGGCCCCAAAGCATGGACTTGGAGAGTTCTAGCGCGCGCGGGGAGTGAGGCGTGCTTGGGAAGGATACGGCTACTGCTGATTAGTTCTGATGTGATCGGGCGAGGGGATAGGTCGGACATGTGTAGTGACTGTTAATTGGCTCTCAAAACTGTCCTTGACTTCAGTCTTGAAAGACAGATCGCGACTGGGTTGTTTCGGGTTTAGACGGTTATGAATGGGGGACCTTGGTTGCAAAGCTGAGTTGTGGCTTTCGTGATGGCGTCTTTCGGCGGTGGCACAGTACGGGGCGGCATATCGGTTGCATGTGTCGTGGATTTTGGATGTGCCCTGTGACGCCTCATCGCTGTTTGCAATGTGCTTCAAGAGTGAACCTTGTCCTTGTGATCCTTGCCTGCTTGTTGCAACACGAGTCGAAACAAATAGCCCTTCACCTCAGCTGGTTTGCCTCCCCCCCCCTTAAGGCAGGTTGGGCTGTCCCATAGGTCCAAGGCTCAGGACGTGTGATGTTGTTGTCAGGAGCTTTGGTCTACAAGTGTATATTGGGGATTGCAGGTTTTAGGGCTTAGGAAGGTGGCCGCCCGGGTTCGGGAGTGCACAATCGCCAAGCGATCGCGCATGTCCGAGCTGAGTGATGTATATGATGAGTCATTCTGAGATAGGGTGTTTCTGACTAATTAGAGGATATAGAAGCACTCTTTTTCCCCAAGCTTGCTTGCAGGGTGGTGACTACAAGACCGTTAGCCCTGAATGTTTTACTGGC